>OY294050.1:11837689-11950861 GCA_958510825.1 Brachypterus glaber
AATTAAAAAAAAACGAGTTATGCCCATTTTAAATTTGCTAATTTTACCTGCTTTCTGAAACACCCTGTATAAATTTTTGGGTTCTGTTATGGCTTAGGATAATTCGGGTATTATTAAGTAAACTACAAAACAACTTTTCTCCAATTTAAAAATTTTTTCAGGGGTAAGTTTTTCCTTTTTCAGGTGTGTAAATCCCGTTTTTGGAGGCGAGGACTTTTTTTTTAGTCATAAAAATTCTTCAGGGGTAAGTTTTTCCTTTTTCAGGCAGGTGGGTAAGTTAAATCCCGTTTTTGGAGGCGAGGACTTTTTTTTTAGTCATCAAAATTCTTCAAGGGTAAGTTATTCCTTTTTTAGGCAGGTGGGTAAGTAAAATCCCGTTTTTTGAGGTGAGGACCTTTTATTTTTTTTTTAGTCATCAAAATTTTTAAGGGGTAAGTTTTTCCTGTTTTTCAAAAATAGCTGGAAAATCTCTGAAAAAGTTAGGAAATTTCTTACCAACACCAATAAAAATCGCGTCATCCCTGAATATCACCGAAATATTTCTGGGAGGTTACATGTTAAACGAAACACTCTTTTTCTTTATTATTTGAAGAGTGTAACGACAATGAATTTATGGCAAGTATGAAATACAAATTGTATAAAATAAATGCAAAGTAAACGTTTGAGAAAAGCGAATGTAGTATTAGGGTGGTCCAAAGAAAAATGTATTTACTTAATCTTTTCTATGTGTCCTGATTAGAACTCCTTTAGAATAAAAATTTATAGTGTGCCCTAAGGGGCACTTTTAGGGCCCTAAAAATCCTAAAATTACGCAAATATCGATAAAATTCGTATAAAATCAGCCCTAGTGTTTGTAATTTTATAAAATTTAAAAACCTTGATATCTATATTTTTTCGTTTTGAGTATTAAAATAAGCCTGCAAAATCTTAGCCTAATCAAAAGTTTCTAACCCGTGCCAACAAGGCCCCGAAATTATCCCTAAATTCCGAAAAAGTGCATTTTCTATTAATTTGTGCTACTGACGAACTATAAATATTAAATTAAGTTTTTATTTAATAAAAATTACATCAAAATGTTGATGTTAAATGGCGCTTAGACCCCATACTCGTTGCGTATATTATCGTAATATTTTAAAATAACTAAAATAGGTTTATATAGAATAAAAAAAAGTGACATATAAACTTTTTTATTTAATATTTATAATTCGTCAGTAGCACAAATTAATAGAAAATGCACTTTTTTAAAATTTAGGGACAATTTCGGGGCCTTGTTGGCACGGGTTAGATATTTTTTATCAGGCTAAGCTTTTGCAGGCTTATTTTTATACTCGTTTGCTTTTAAATTTTATAAAATTACTAATACTAGGGCTCATTTTATACGAATTTTATTGATATTTGCACGATTTTAGGGTTTTAAGGGCCCTAAAATTACCACTTAGGGTTGTCTATATAAATTTTCACTCTAAGGGCGTTCTAACCGCGACAAATAAAAGAGATTAAGTAAATAAAACAAAATCTGGACCACCCTAATGTGGTATAATAGGGCCTGTGTGGATGTGTGTGGCTTCGCAGCGAACGACAGATCCTTCACATTGATTTATCGTTAGTATTTGTGTACCTCGAGTAAAAAAAGGCCTTCGCCAGGACTCGTGGAATAAGATTGATGTATTCGTCTATACGCAATCTAGCCAAACCTTTCACTTCCAACAACAACACGAGTAAACGGTATTGAAAATTGCTCTGAACGAAATGGTTATTTTATTTCTTTTCGTTGAGTTATATCGATAACATGAAATTGAAACTCTGAAGTTTCAGGATTTAATATAAAATAATGCTACCAAAAAAAAAACCTACACTGTAAAAATAGTTCGTGCAGTTTAATTACCAGCTATTGGTAGGGGAAAGAGCTCTAAGATGACGAATTGGGTAAGATGACGAATCGTCTACAACAAGCGAAAGTCATATGACTGTTGTTCCATCTGATATCAGATGGAACAACAGTTGCAGTCTGTGGTTACTACCTGACTAGAGCGCCAAATAAGAGCGCTAGTGTTATTCCTTCCAAAACGAAGTTGGTCGACGTAGAAGCCATGTTTGTTTATATTAGTGATTAGTAAAATTTCGAGTGTACCAACTTTAGTGAATAAAATTTAATGGTTGAGTATTGGCCTGAAATTTCTATATACACTGTTAACATTATTATATTTTAAATACCTTAAATTAAAATTAGGTTTCTGATTAATTAATCAGAAACCTTATCTTAAGATTTTGTCACAATAATTATTATTATTATCTAAACAATATTAATATACCCAGACAGCACATAATAACTATTAGATATCCAGGGATATAATATATCTTTTTTTAGTCATCAAACTTTTTTTTAAATAGGGGCGCCATACCAAACGCTTGCTCAAGGGAGCCGGAATGCAACATTGAACAAGATTCACATTTCTCGATTTTCTCCGTAAAAGGTATTTTTTTAACTTTGAGGGATACATTTTAGGCTTTAATATTATACAAAATTGGCTTCATATATAAAACCAATTTTTAACACACCCTATACATATATTATGTAACTTGGTCGCTTGTTGTATAGGTATAATGTACAAAATTTTATTTATTTATTTATTTATTTATTTATTTTTCTTTAAACATTTATGTTTAAAGAAAACTATTTTTTAACTCCAAAAAATAAAAAGCAAGGGGAATTCAGGTGCACAAATCATAGAAATTTCATCTTTACCATTCGTGGGTCTTTTTTTTGGGTAATCTTTAGGATTTTTCGGGATCATATTGAATGTAGTTCTGGGAAAATTGTACGGAATTACCTGCTAGAAGAAATGTATGTGAATCCATTTTTTAAGCGGATTATCCCTTGGTAAGAAGCTTTGTTAAAAAAATATTTTATCCAATACATACAGATAATGAGACAATTACTAGCTTTATTTTAAATAGATAAACTCAATAATAAACCCCGAGTGGCTTTTACTTTATTGAGTGGATAATTATTTATTTTACCCACTCAACTGTCACTTGTCAAATTATTTTCTTGTAAATGTCATTAAAATTTTGAATAAAAAGTATGGCACTCATGGGTAAACCGATATTGCCCTCTCGAAAATTAACCTGCTTGGCCTGACGCCTCGCAGGTTAATTTTCTCATGAGCAATATCTTACTTTACCCACTAGTACCATAAATAACTATTTTCGTTTTTTATTTCTTATTATTTTAAAAAGGTAAAATAGATAGGTACCCAGTTACAGACACTGGCCCAGTTACAGACACTTTTACAGAAAAATGCTAAAAATGAGGTTTTAAAAGGTTTAAATTCGTACACTGAAAAAAAAATATCCTTTGCGGTAATGGCATATGAAACTTAGCTAAATGCTTCGCACTCTTGAAAACGTCCAAAAGCGCATTCTCTTAACATGAAAATATAATTCACTTGCCAAGATCTTTCTGATTCTTTAACTTAAAATTTTTTGATCTTGTGTGAAATATAAGTGGTCTTGTCTCAAAAGAAAATTCTTGGGCCAAAATATTTAAAATTATTTAATTTTTACAATCTTAATACAAATGCCGCAAATTCGCCAGGTCCAAGAGAATTTTAAAAAAATTTCAAAAGCTACACTTTTCTTAGGACAAGGTAAATACTTTTGTTTGAAGAAACACATCTTTTAAGCTAAAAGAATAACTGCCAAGAGTGTTGACTACTTTGAGCCCAGAACGTCATTTTTTTCAGTGTAATATTTATTAAATAGGTAATTATTTAATTGTGATTTCGGAAAGTTCTAAAAAATGGGGTCAAGGGTCTATAGACTTATAAGCTTTAAGCAGATAAAAAATAATCTTTATACTTAGGTTCTAGACAAAAAATTCTTGGATATAAATTTGTTTCATGAAAAAATAAGAAATTTTTGTTTTTTTTTGCCCGTCTGTCCCTCTGTTTGATTTTTGTAGACACTATAACTCAAGAACGAATAATCCGATCGACTTGAAATTTTTAGAAAAAATCAAGTTCGATGAGAGGAAGATCCCTGTTGTTTTTAAAAGTAATCCCCCCAAAAACAAAAAAGTTATGGGAGGTTATACTTCTAAAAAAATCGTAAAAAGCTAAAAGAATTTTATTATAAGGTTCAATTCTGCTAAATTTTAAAGTAATCCCCCCAAGAACAAAAAAGTTATGAGGGGTTAAACTTAAAAAAAAGTAAAAAAAACTATAATTTTACTTTTTTTTTAATTTTTTCATGTTTCGCAAAAAGGAAATTAAAAAAAAATGAGAAATTTAAAAAAATATATATATTTTTAAATTTTTATTTAATTTTTTGTTTTTCGAAAAAAGAAAATAATTTTTTATTTATTTTTTTTATTTTTTGACTTCTTTTGAAAAAAAAAATTTCAAAATTTTTTCATTTTTCAAAAAAAAAATTATTTTTTAATTATTTTTTTTAAGTATTTGGTAAAATGAAATATACCATTTACTGTGAATAGTGTATAATGGAATGCATAGCATTACCTACATATCTTCACGGCTTGTTTTTTCAAATGTAGGTATACCTAGTATAACCACAAAACGCTAAATATTCTACCAATATGCACCAAAGAAGATAATACGCGAGATAATACGTAATATGTAGTCCAAATTACAGTAAGTGTGGTCCAAATTAACGGATATTACGCCCCCAATATTTAATGTGTTTTTGTCTGTATTAAATCATAAAAAAATAAATTTTATTTATTTATTTCAAAATACAATACAAAAAATCGATTGCAGGTTACATCCAGGGCTATTCTCTAGTTATGTCCAATGAGAATTTTATCTAATGAGAACGAGTGGTCCAATGATTTAGAAAAAGGGCATTAGGCTTCAATTCTGAGCGAGTGATTAATACAGTTACAGTTATTCAACTTCAAAATGAAAAAAGTGTAAACAAACGCACGTGACAACGGATTTAATGACAGGGTAGGACTCAAAACAAAATGTTTCTATATGACGATCCATTGCGATCCATTGTACTCTTCATCGCAAGTACTCACGTACTGACCTGTTTAATTTTCTACATCCCTACTCTCGCAACATCCAAGTGTTTTAACCAATGAAACCACGCGCCAGCTGCCGCGTTCGCGATTCTTTTATTTACCTCTATTGAATCTTGAAGTTGAATATACTATAGCTTCCATTCTGAGTCCATTTGTTGCGCGAAATTTAAATTGTCAGATTGAGATTGGATATATTACCAACTTTAACAGATGTTCCTGGAAATTACTAATTTTAACGATTTGACGATTTAAAAATAGCGTTAAATGTTGCATATCGACCATGAACTTGCAATACCTAGGAGCTCCTAAGTGTGAAATGTCAGTTAGGAGGTATTGCATGTTCCTGAACGATACAAACAGCATTATGGTTGCCATTAGGGTGGAAATTTGTATGCGCAGAAGTCCAATGCGCTATCCCTTTCTCTTAATCATTGATCATTGGACAAGCATGGAGGACAGAATCCAGTAGAATTTTCTTCTCATTTGAACAAATGATTGATTTCCATAAATCTCATCAGAAACGTCAAATTATGCTTGTCTAAAGTTTTGACTTTTAAAATTTGTGGTTATAATAAACATTTTAAAAAATTACATTAGAAATAAAAGTGAAAATAGAAAAATGTCGTTTCCATCAGTAAATATATCAGTTGAGGCACCTATAGAAAATCAAATCCAAGAAATATCTTACGATGGAACCGAAATATACCAACCGTAAGTTAATAGTTTTAAATACCTGTTTTTTAGGTAACCTAAAAGCATTCTCATTAATTCTAGGCCATTATCTTTATCTGAAACACTCTCAAAATATGCTCTTAAAATAGATTTTAGTAAAAACACAGAAATAGAAGGTAAAAAAGAGCCCATAGATGATGATGCCAAATCAGATACATCAGAAAGCAAAGAACAATTTCAATCATCCTTATGGCCTTGGGATTCAGTTAGAAATAAGCTGCGAAATTCGCTTCAAGAAGTATGTGTTTTAGCTGATGTTCTAGCTATTGCAAAAGAGAAACGATATATGGTATTGGACCCTGTACAGCAAGATCCTATAGAAACAAAGCAAATAGTACAAATTTATGCTAGAAAAAAGGCTCTATCAGGAGCAGCCAATGTCCTTTTAACTGGTGCAGAGAGACTTAAAACATCCCAGAGTGAAGTAGCTAGAAGTCGGTCAACTCCAGATTTTCATATAGAGTTATTACGATTAAGACAAAATTGGCGTTTAAAAAAAGTTTCAAATACTATAATAGGTGATTTAAGTTATAGAACTGCAGGTAGTAAATATTTGCAGACTGGTACATTTGAAGTTAGCAAAGCAGAAGATGATGACAAGTCTAATAGTCCTCCTAGTAGCCCTGTGCCAGGGCAAACAGGGTCGAAATCCAATAGTGCTTTGAAAGTACAAATACCTACTGAGTTACAAGGAGTTGCTTATATTGAAGTTATTTGTCAAAAAGGTATATTTTTATAAATATTTTAAGTTTTTTCCAAGTTTTTTTTACTTTTGAGTGACCTCAGAGCTCCAGAGAGTAGAAAGTTAAAGCAAAAAATATATTTTTTTAGATTTTATGTATTTATTCATTTAAAGGTCTATTCTAAAAAAAGTGGAAAAAAAATTAACACATTCGCTGCTGACGAAAATTTTATAGAATGTAGCTGTCACATTCAAAATTATTTCCCGCTTTATTAGTAGAGATAGGAAAGTGAATTTAAATTTATTTTGTAGAGGAATGTTTAGGCTTTAAAACGATGTAACTTTACTTATATTTAAGTCTGCAATGAGCCCGCCAGGTGGTCTTTCTTCATTGTCTATGAATAGGGGATGGACCCACCAGGTAGGTTGCTGGCAGCAAATGTGTTAATGTCGTTTGATGGAACAGAACCAAGCTTTAGACTTAAGGTTTTTAGAGGATTCCTCAGGGTAGTTTTTCTTAGTTTTTCTCTACTGTCTCAGATAAGGGTAATTTACTGATGTTCAAAACATTAATTTTTTTTAGGCTATAAATATTTTGCTTAAATTTTGAACATTAATTGTAAAGCATAACAACATGTCATTACTGATCATAACCAGAAAAATAACATACTTTTTTTTTTTAATTTTGACAAAAGCATGTAAAAACTTACATTTGGAAATGTTAGAACCGGTTAGAACTGTACCATTTTCAGTTAATTTTTACCAAAGTTGTTTTTCACACAACTCTATGTTTTACTTACAGTTGTTTAATTTTTTGTAGATCGTGAAGATCTTTGTAAGGCAAACCTAAATCTATTTGGAAATGGATCTCAAAGTGCAGCCCCTGATATGCACTGGCAACAAAAACTGGAAGCTGCACAAAATGTCTTATTTTGTAAGGAACTTTTTAACCAGTTAGCCAAAGAAGCTGTACAGTTACAAGCTCCAATACCCCATATGGTTGTAGGTAAGTCCAGAATTTTTTTGTGGGTAGTTAAATCTTCACCAAAAATTTTTAACAATAACATTGTTATTTCAGTTGCTTTTCACCTGTTAAAAGCAATATGTACTTTTGGCAAGAATTAGGTAATCCGTTAGTCGCGTTTAATTTTTAGCATCAAGTGTTTTTGTATAGTTATTTTTTTATTTGCTGTCTTGGATATGCCCTGGATTCGATTTTATATATTTTATAGTGATTGTATGGATGATGTGCAGTAAAATGACATGTGATTATATTGGAGTAAAAAGGGAATTTTATGTTTTTTAATCATTTATAATGCTGATAAATTTTGATTTGGAAGCAACTAACACGTGAAGAAGTTTTTATACATACAGAATTTTTGTATATACTAGCGCATGCGCAAATATAATTATAAATTAGAAAAAACAGCCTTGTCAACAGCTAACACAACCAACAGCAAACACGAAAAGGGAAGAAGGAAAGAAAAAGAAAAGGTCTTAAAAATGACTGGAAATTTTCTATAATCAAAACAGGAGTGGGCATGGTGCCAAGCCAGACAAGAACCACTCTTGGTGAATTGAGTAACTAAGAGGAATCTGGAATCTCACTGAGAAAAGGCCAAAAAAAAGGAAGAAGAAGAAAATTGTTATTTCAAAAATTGGAAACTGTAATTTGGATTCAAAAATTCCTGTTTATAAACAATCAGTGCTGAGAAAGCACGGACCCGGGCACAGCAAGGGGCTTACAAAAAAAAAACAGTTTTCTAAAAAAAATACTTTAAATAAAATAAACTAATTAAGTAAATAATTATTATAATATTAAATAATTTTAAATAAAAGTAGCACATTTCAGCATTGCGCTTTAATTGGGCACCATTAGATTTTCTCATGCACAGTTTTATTTTTTTGCAGGCTACCCTGGTGGGAAATAACGTTAGAACGACTTGACCTAATGTTAGATGAATGTGGTTTGAATGTTAGATGCCTAACGTTAGGATCTTACGTTAGAATAACGTTCATCTAACGTTAAAGTATAACCAAACGTTAGAAAAAGTCCAAACGTTTTCTAACGTTAGGAAACTAGCGTTAGGGATCCTAACGTTAGAAATCGGGACATTTATACATTAAATACGCGTAAAATTTTTACTAGGGTAACTGCAGAAATAACATTATTGTCCAATAAACACCAAATTTTCAGAAAAATAATGATAAAAATACTCATACCTATTCTGAAAAAAAAAATAATCATAAATAAAGAAGTTATTGAGGGCACCACTTCTTAATATGGTACAAAACAAATTTTATTATTTTTTAAGTTACGCCTATGATGGAATGCAAAGCATAACATATCTACACATTATGCAAAAAAAAAATTCTAAACAAAAAAGTTAAGGGGGTGCCACTTCTTAATATGCACAAAACAAATTTTATTACATTTTAAGTTACACCTACGAAGGAATGCAAAGCATTACTGGAGTATGCAGTTGTATGTGGAATCCGTATCACATTAAAGACATCAAATTAATTGAAAATGTGCAGCATCGCGTCACAAGAATGGTTTCTTCATTAAGGCACCTCGATTATGACTTACGGCTTGGTTTACCCCGTGTTTCCGAAAGAAGAACCCGTGGGGACCTTATCTACACTTACCGTATCTTAAATTGTGACTTTTCAGTGGATTTAAATCGTAATTTGGACAATACCAGATGTGGTCATACATTAAAACTTTCACGTGAACTTTTTTTTACCACTATCAGGCAATATTTTCTACCTAATTGTGTCTTTAGCTCCTGGAACTCTCTAACTGAATCAACTATCTCTGCATCATCAGTAAATTCTTTTAAAAATCGGTATGATGGTAGACATCAAACTTTTATTTTATATTAATTGTTTCAATTTTTATATTTCATATTATCTATTTATATTTGTAATAATACTTGTTCATAATAGGCATTAATGCCTCTGCCTTTTTGTACTAATAATATCTTCACAGATTGTTTTATTTTAGGTAACAAAATTATGGCAACAGTTCTACCAGGCATACAGCTGATCATAAGTTTATGCCATTCTACTACTGTGGGTGACAAAAAAGCAGTAGTTCCAAGCCCCTCAAAAAGCGAACACGATCACGTTCTGGAGCACAGTTTGCACCAGTTGCTGAGAGAGGTGCACCACAGAAATACGCACCATCCTTTTCCACACCCAGCCACTGGACCTTTGGGGCCTTCTAAGAAGAGAATGCTAGCTGGTAAGCCATTTTTTTTCTGCTTGATTACATAAAAAATCTTTTAAACACTCATTTCCGGACCAACCTATATAGAAACTTTTTTCATATTTTTGGGTTGTAGAATCACCTCTTAAGTTTTGGCATGGAAGTTACTGATCACCCTGTATATGCCTGATAAGGAAAATAAAAAGGCCAAAACGTTGAAACGTTTACCCATGGTTAATCAAAAGCCATTTTTAAATTCAGTATGATACCGAATTCACAAAAATCTATAGATTTAAATCTATAGATTCTGATTTTGATAATCCTAACAATATTTTCGAAACTTGGAATTTTATAAATACTTTCGGGCGAAAGTCTGGCGACTGCATTCTCGTTCTGTTTCAGAATTTAAGTATTACTTACCGCAGGTGTAACGTAATTATGTGAAACCAGCTGAACAGTTGCAAAACATCGGCACTATGCACTAAGGGAACGTTCAAGTATTACGTAACGCAAAATTTGGCCATACTTGAACGCTTCCTAATATGAAACGTTATGAAAAGGGAAGTTGTGTGATCACGTGAATAGGCAACCATTAATACACCTGCATAATTTATTAAAGTTTGAAAGTCTGTATCTCTAAAATGTTATATTCTAGCAAAAAAGTGTATATAAACTTTTTTTTATAGGGCCTAAAAACAGCTTTCATTTAAAGTATAATGTTTTTCATTGGCTTATAAATAAGTGAGATATGCTAAAAAAACGTTTTACTGATTTAAACGCCAATATCTCCACAACAGTGTATTTTAGGAAAAAAAATTTGACCAATTTAAAATTACCTTTCATATAAGTGCTAAATTAATAAAATACAATAATAATTGGCTTAATCATAACCAAAAAAACGCTAAAAATAGGAGTTTTACCCCATTCTTCCCCCTTACCTCCAATCGTTTACCCCCAAAATCTAATTAGCTCTTCGAAATACGATAAGAAACAATATGCAAAAAAACGCCTGTCGATATCTTATTTAGAAATTGAGTTATCGAGACGGACGAAAATTTTTTTTTTACTGATTTCGACTCAAAAAGGTCTAAAGCGTCGAGATATATGAAAAATACTTGGTAGAAGATTTTGACTTTCTGGCGAAGATTTCATTACATCGGCACTCTTAGTAGTACTAAGTGCTGATGTAAAAAGTTTACTAAAAATGTTGATTATTTTTATTTCTTTCAAGGTCCTATGGCTGCAGACAGGTATGAACTCCTAGAAATGACGAAAAACGAAACTCTCCTGGAACAAATTGTCAAACAAGCCCAACATTTCTTTATGAGAATGAGAACTGAATACGTCCTGGACACGATCGCAAAGGAAGTGAAGGACCCCCTTATTTGCTCCCACTGGAACACCCTCAACAGCCCCACTCAGTCTTGTGTCAAAATAAATATATCGACACACGGATATGATGCTGTTTGTAGGTAGGATAATTTGGAACCAAAACTTATTACTTAACAATGTTAAGCTCCAATGCTAATCATCAGACAACAACAATAAACCACTTTTACATATAGCGCTAACTATCGAGATTTATACCTACTATCCCTCTCTTTCTCTAAAACAACTTGATAGAAAAAGACAGACTGCTGTCTGGATTCATAAATCACGGGAGCGCTATATGAACACGTGTCACGTTTAACATGGTAATAGTTTTTTTTGCCAAATAGCGTAGCGGGGTGGAACGGAGTGACTCCTCTAAAAACTATACTTCTTATAAAAGTGCTGTACCATCATGAACACTTCAACGCGCTTGTCTTTCCCCACTCTATGTAGGAACTCTAATCGAGAAGTCCAAACCTAGCGAGATTTTTTTTTGTCGAAACGTGTTAGTTCTAGATAAACTTCTATTTTGTGCATGGAATGGGGTACCCCGTTAAACCCCATATGTCGGTCCCGAAAAATAAAATAGGAACTGATTTTGTTTTTACATAGATATAAAAGACATTGGGGATTGGGACAAAGTTCATTTTTATGTAATATCATGAAAATATTAAAAAGTGATTTCCCTGACATGTCAAGGAAATGTCAGGGAATTTTATTGAAAAAAAAAAAATGAAAAATCAGGGAATTTTATTGAAATACCAGGAATTTAAAAAATTCTTTAGAAGATTTCTATGTGTTTTATTTAAAAAATAACAAAGAGGTATTTTGTAAAAATTTTCGCCTTGCGGCGCTATGGCTTTTCATATATTTTTTACCTAAAAACCAAAAGTCAGGGAAATGTCGGGGAAAAATATGAAAATTTGTTAGGGAAAAATTTATAAAATCAGGGAAATAAAATTCTGTGGCCACCCTGTTATATTTTCAAGTATTATTTAAGTAAGATCTTAAATAATACACAGTGTATAAAACAAAAGATATGAGAAAGTCATGATTTTTTACATCAAGACCCGTTCCACCCCACCTTCCCCTATTTTTATTTAATAATTATTATTATAGGACACCGTTGGTGATACACGTTGGTGAAAAAAGCCTTAAATGTATATGCAGAGATGGAAAAGTAATGAATATGAGTTATGAGCCTCAAGAGCTGAGAGATTTAATATTTTGTCATATTAATCAGCACCAGATTTTAGCTGTTCAGGCTTTAGCCAAGACTATGGGATGGCAGGCATTAGGTAAGTTTTAAAATAAAATTATGTTACGCATTTGGAAATAGAAACGAATTAAATTTAAATAGCAAATGCAAATTAAAACAGGTTAACTAATTGAAACGGATTAATATTGATAATTTGCTGCAAATAGAAATAATTCAAACTAATTCATACGGGTTAAAAATATTTTATTTTTTATCCGTTTGAATCTGAAATTTGTTATAGGGTTGTCCTCAATATTTGCGCACAAAGTCTTGTTAGCAATAGTATTTATACTCTTCTTTTCCAGGCAATTCCATACACCTGGGTACCGGTACCGTAGAGCCCCTAGGAAACGCAAGCTCATGCCTCCTAGCCTCTCCCACGGGCGACCGAATAATCGCAGTACGCTGCGAGCCCCAAACAGGAATTCAAGTATCCGTGGCCCACTCTCCGAGAACAGACTTTTTTCCCAGCAGGCTGGTAACAGAAAGGAAGTGGGAACACTTGGGAGGGCAGTTTAGAGACGTTAGGTTAGACAAAATGGAAGGTAGAAACTTCCTGCATAAAATGGAGTTGCTGATGGCAAGTCTAACTAGTAACTTGTAAGTTAATTTTAAGGTTATTAAGCATTTTTAAGATTAAGATGATTAAGTATTTTAAATAATTGTTTACTGTATGATTGTGACTCCAGAATACGACCTTTTAGCGTTTTTTTAACATCTAAATGCATTAGTGTTGAAGAAGAAAAAAATAGTTAAGTACATGGTGATCAGTAACTACTATGCCAAAATTTAAGAGGTGACTCTACATTCAAAAATATGAAAAAGTTTCTATAAAGGGTGGTCCGGAAATGGGCCCTAAGGGAGCTTTGAATGAGGAACAAATAAGAGCATCAATAAAATTTCTTTCTGATTCTTCATTTAAAATTGAGCAAAAAGTATTCTTCACCAAAACACCTAAATTTTTAAAAAGCAACGTTTTTGGTGGCACAAAATGTCACTTCCTCTTAATTGCATTTTTTTTAAACGGTTGCTCCTACAGTGTTACACTATATGATATTTGTTAAAAAATCCAAAAAAATCCAAAAAATTACACATAAAACAGTTTAGGCAAAAATGTGTTAAGCCTCACATATTTTGTCCATCTAGGCACACCTCTGGATAAAGTCAAAAAAATAAATTAACATAAACTTATTGCCCTTATTAATACTAGTATACATGCAAAAGCTCGTCACTCTAGCTTAAAGGGTACCAGCAATACTAATTAAAAACCTTATTTTTATTACAATTTTAAAGGGCCAAAGCTCCCTTAAGGCTCATTTCCGAACCAACCTTTATAGGAACTTTTTTTTATATTTTTGAATCACCTCTTAAATTTTGGCATGTCGGTTATTGGTCACCCTATATGTACTTAATATTGCTTTATTTGGTTGGTTTTCTTGTTTTAGTAATTGCTTGGTTTGGATGTCACTGTAAAAAAAGTCCCATCAAATCTTACATTAACGTTACTTTAAAATATTACAGAAATCCCATCAATAAAGTAGAAATTTGTTTAAACAAAATTTCGTCACTTTGAAAAATAGGATTTTTTATCCCTTCAAAATATTACAAAAATACCATCCTCAGTCTCTTCAAATCCTACGCAAACTATCAAAGCCCATTTAATTTTATTAAAATCCCATAGAATTTTGATAAGATTTGGCAGGACCGTTTTTACAGGGGTTTCAGAAATTCTCAGATGCCCAAACACAAAAACACAATAAAATCAACCAAAGCAACAAGTGCTCAACATCTAGTCGAGACTTTGTTGTTTTAGGCTGAAACTTTTAACTAGAAATATACCTACTATAGTAAATATAATGTTCTCGGGAGAAAATACTTTTTAACCCTCCCTATCCTGTAAATTTTTTATACGCATAGGTATTTTCGTTTTGACGCATCACAAAAAGAACAAAAGTTTTGTGTATGTGGACAGAAAATTAATTTATGTAAAATATGTAAATAATAGAATTAAGTAATAAATCTTTTTTATATCTATAACCAGGTTTCATTTTTCGTCTAAACTTTCTAAAGTTATTAAGGATAAATCTTGGAAAAAAAACACTTCCTCAACTACTTTCTCCAAGGCACGTCTAAGACATGATGTCTTTAGTAAAAAATACTGCTGCCAACAAAATAATACTTTCCCCTTAAGACCTAGGCTCAATAACCCTTAAACCCTACCCTGGGGTACCCCAATATAAACTATTTCCATAATAGTTTTTGGTTGTTTAACGAGATCGCGGTGTCCAACCTCTATCCTCCTTACTATTTATAAGACATGTGCGCTTTAGGCTCATTTACTGTCGATACGTCTTGGTACAGTACAACTGGGTAGCAAATAAGTATCTTTTAACATGGGTCAAGGGTTAAAACGAAAAAAAAAAAAAAATAAAACTAAAATTCAAGTAATTTATAAAAATTTTAAACGAAAAAAGTAAATTTAATTGTTTTTAACCTAACCCAATTTTTTTATTGTCCAACTTTGAAATCCTTAGCTCAAATCGTTCGTCGTCACAAATTTCCTGGACAAAAGGACCTTCTTTCTACGGATTTTTTTTTTTTTTTCAAAAAACGCAAAAAAAAGCATTAAAAAATGATTTTTTTTTACTAACGCGACTTTTTTCCAGGAAAGTAAAATATTGTTTTACGTTTTATACGTAAAAAAGCTGATTTGGGTGAAAAAAAATGTCTGTCAGTCCAAACGGAAAATTTTGTGAGCACGAAATCGCTTCAAGCTAAAGGCTTAAAAATTTGGAACTGAAGGATGGCCATTTGTGTAATTATTGTAATTTATTACCAATAAAGAACATTTATTATTATTATTGGAACATAGATTCTTTATCAAAACTTCGCCGGGATTGTATTTGGTAAAAATCGAGGGATAAAAAAATTTTAATCATAGAAAAAAAAAATTTTGTTACTGAAATACTCTAGTATTCCTTTACATATAAAAATCTGGGACCATAAAACTTAAGAATGCTTTGAGCTTTGAGATTTCAAAATTTTTCGCTGATTGGTGGTGTGTTACAGTAAAGGTAAAAACAATTTTTTTAGTTTTGAAAACTTTTTCAAAAAGCAGTAATTTTCTGGATTTTTTTTAGCAGAAATTATTTTGTAAATAGCGGCCGTACTTTAAATACGTAACGCTTGTAGCCAAGACCCCCTAAATTTTACGAGTTATTTATTTAAAAATAAAGAGCGTTACATAACGCAAGGACGTAGATGAGGGGGGGGGGGTAATTACACCCCCCCATAGGCGTGGGCACCAATTTTGTTTGCAGGGCGCCAAGTTTGGTGGAAACGGTCAGGGACAAAGCTTTTGTCTTAGGGTATTTTTTTGGGCGCCGTTATTTTTTTTGTAGGGGCGCCACGTTTGGTAGAAACCGTCAGGGACTAAGCTTTTTTTTCTTGATGGCATTTTTTGAGGGGCAATTTTTTTTTTGTAGGCGCACCGCTTTATTTTATCGTTTTTTCTTTTGCTAGGGGCGCCAAATTTGAGGCTTGAAAGGCCGGCCCTGGGTATTACCCCCCATAGAAGATCTACGCCCTTGACATAAAGCTAAATCAGCCCTTCCCCCCATGCGCTAACGCAAAGCACTACCCCCTCTATGTATTACGTATTTTAAGTATGACCACAAAGTCAAATTCTTTCATTTTTTTTGCAAAATTATTTTTTTTATCTGTAAAACAATATATGTAAATAAAAGAAACATATAGTTTGAAATAATATAATTGGTATAAAAAATGCATATAATTACTTAAATACATGATTTACAAAAACAAATTATAGTAAAAAATATCAAAATCATACCCAATATTCTTATAATTTTACATTTCCAAAGAAAATAATAATTTAACAAATAATTTTTACAGATATTTTTTGGAGTACTTTCTAATCTTAACATAAGACATATTCTAAGATAAAAAATATTTATTAATTATTGATATTAATAAAGAAAGCAGTCATTGATGAGAAAATAGGGCCCTCAAACGTTTGATCAATGCATCAACATTTAAGGAGCCTTTAGACAACATCTAGTAATAATAGACTAGTAGACTGTTGTCTTATTTAAAAAAAAATATATCTCAAAATAATACATCAAATATTTTATAATTGAAGCTTGCTTAATAAAAAGGAAATATATATTTAAAAAATGTATACTGTGCAAATAATTGACGTGAAAATGAGTATACTATACATTTTAAAAATATAGTCAAAATTTAAGAGATTCGAATCTCTTAAATTTAGATCTAAATTTGTCTTTACAAAACAGGCTCTAAAACAAAAAGTGATGGAATAAACAAATAAAAAATATATTTACCTTTTTTTTGACCATAAAAACATACGTAAGTACTTTTTTTGAATTATGTATTTTTATAGTGATATAATTTGTTCATAAATTTCTAGTTTTTTCCATAACTTATTGTTATTGTTATCAGCAAACAAAAAGTAACTAAGATAAAAAGTTACAACACCAAATACAAAGTGAAAAGTAAGAACTTTTATGTAAAATATTTTGTTTACTGTGTGTGAGGCTAAACCTTAAAGACTATTTTTTTAAATATTTGATTAGGTTAAAAAAAAACAGGGCTGGCTACATTTTACCCAGCCCTGAAGAAAACAGTGAATACATATTACAAAGTTCAATGCCTTGGAGCGCCAGCATTGGGAGACCTTGAACGGAATCTGTCATTATCACCAAACCTTCTGCCTCCACCTCCACCTCCGCTGCCCCCACGTCCAAAGCTGCTGCTTCTACCGCCACCTCCATAGCCGTCACTTCTTCGGTTAAAGTCTCTTCCTCCAAAGCGGTCGCCTCCAGAATCCCTTCTGCCACCTCCACCCCCACCATTGTATCTGTCTCTGCTACCTCCACGGAAGCCACCGCCACCACCCCTGAAGTCTCTGTCGCCTCCATAGCCTCCTCTGAATCCGCCACCTCCACGACCCCTGCCGCCTCCTCGGAAACCTCCACCGCCTCCTCTTCTGGATTTACCACGAGCTATCTCAACTCGTAACTTAGAGCCAAGGAAATCTGAACCATTTAAGTTGTCGCAGGCTGTTTCTGCATCTCCCAGGTCTTTGAACTCGACAAATGCAAAACCTGGTGGGTTGAATGCTACCCATACAGAATTCAATTTACCATACTTCTCGAATTCGCCTTCTAGGTCTTCTTTTTTAACGGACTCGCCCAGACCCCCGACGTACACTCTTGCCCCTTTTTCATCTCGGTCGTGCGACATATTTCTGTGGAACGTTATTTCGTAGATAAAAAATCATGAATAGATCAATCGTTTGGGCGAATACGTGATTTACTGAAGTGATAATATTTGTGGTAGCGAAATTTTATGAATTGGGATTGCATGATTTTTACTATTTTGCTACAAATACTTAACTAAAATATACGAAGGTCGTAGGTAGTTGTAGATTTGTCAATCAGCCAATGGTTTATAAAGCACTGGAGCCCTAATAGTTTGGATTTCGACGAATATTGTTTAGAAAAGCAAATCGAAAACAAAATGTCGGAGGGCAGGGCGTCGGGTTTTGCTAAGTTTTTAATTTTTAACGATATTCGCAGCCAAAACGGTGATTTGTACAGGAAAGTGGTAAAAGAATACGTTGCGTAGATCGCAGAACTAGTTTTTACGTTTAGTTACCAAAAATTCGTAGAGTAGATCGACTTCGATGACACCAAACAACTTGATCAGTGCTCAAAAATTGCAGAGTGAAGCCGATTTCAGCCAAATTACGCGGCCTGCACACAACGTTGCCGCATTGACGACGCCTCCAAATTTGTTATCATAGAAATAAATTAAAATACCAAACAAAATTTACTCTTATACACTTTATTAATTAAACATCAGTTTATGTTATTATGTTACGTACAAAAATTGTACAAAAATGTTTATATTACAATATGTTTGCATCACAAAAAAGGGATGCTGGCAACATGGCAAGCGTCTTCAGGATGTAGTTTCTTAAATCAGGCGCACTTCCGCTTTCCCGAGATTTGAAATCTATCCAGAGTGTGTAAATTAATTATATTACTCGGTGTATTTATGTTACCACAATGTTTTATTAAAAATAAAGCACACTTAACTAATTTATAACAATCACGTAATGGTAAAATAGTAGTTTGAGGGCCACTTGCACCAATGATGCTTTAACTTTAAACTGGGATTAAATTGACGGTCGACCAATCAGAACTCAGAATTTTTAACTTAAACTCGGTTTAGCTGAGATAATCCCAGACCAACAGTTGGTGCAAGTGGCCCTGAGTAATATTAACATTTGTATAGCCTATTTTCTATGATTTTAATCTTTTACTTGGATCTTTATAAACTTCAGATCGATTTTAAAAGCGTCATTTACGCTACGTAAATAAATAATCCTTATTAGTTTTCTAAATAGTTATCAATTTCTAGAATTTTCAACCTAAAATTTTCAAAATCTGAAAATTAAAATTTTCAAGGTCATTATTATCTTGCACGGCGCAGTGTCTGCTTTTACATAAAAACCGGTGTTTGACAAAATGATTGTCAGTTCCGTTCCACGTACAGTGTTAAAGAAGACTGTAAGTTCATTTTTCCGCAGAAACTTAAAAACATCAACTTTCAACATGGCAAAGGTAAGAAAATTAAAGAAAAAAATGAAGCAAGTCAAAAAATTATGTAATTTATTAGTCAGCTGTTTCTATGTGAGGTTAGAATTTTGTGACGAAATTTTCGTCCAATTTTTATTTATTTTTATCAAATTGTTTATTTTTTGTTTTTACTTTTATTTAAAGTTTATCTGGCTTTTATTAACAAATATTAAAAAAAAGATTTAAAAATGAAAACTAGGAAACTTCAAAAACTGTACCTCTACCCGAGTACCTTTATGGGTATACCCATACTTTTAACAATTTTTAAAAGTCTAAATTTAGGGCCTGACATATCAGTAAACGTTAGCTAAAGGAATGCAAAGCAGAAACCGTCCATATAGAATATGACGGGTCTGCGCGGGTATAAATGGTGCATAAACCAGACTCGAGCAGATGAAATTCATCTGCTTAAGTCCAGTAAGGGCTACCTTAAAATTCTGATATAATTTTTAAGATTTCTTTATTTTTTTAATTAATTTTAGTATTCAAATCATATTTATACATTTTCTTTAGGTTGGAGACTCTATTCCAAATGTTGATCTCTTTGAAGACACCCCAACAAACAAAGTCAACTTGGCTGAACTGGCCAAAAACAAGAAAATCATTGTATTTGCAGTTCCTGGTGCATTTACTCCAGGATGCTCTAAGGTAAGTAGCCTATAGTAGTCAAGTGACTTAACTCAAATCTATGCAAAAACAAACAAAACTATGAGATCCCTGTCCAAGTTTTTAGAAATCTTTCAAAACTCTCAACAACCCTAAAAACCTCTGTAGTTATACCTATATATTGTTTGAACTCAAACACTATTTCTAATTTTTTCAGACATCTTATCAAAAAGCTCACTTTAGCAAGCACAAGCATTGGGGAACTTGGTCTAGCTGGCAGATTAGCTGAAGGGCCTTGTGTAAATAGGGCTTCTACTCGCCCCCACACAAATAAGAACAAGAGTGCTATTTAAAAAGTCTTTTTTTTTAATTTTATTACATTTTAGTACATTTTAATACCATACCCATATGGTATATGGTTTAGTATAAAAACTATTTTAAAATGCAGGGGACCAAGTAATTATTAATAAATAAGGACCCAGATTAAAAAAAATATATTATTTAAAATTTGTGTGAGCCCCTGGTAAATGAATACCTTAATCTGACCAGTATTTATGACTCATAAATTGAGTAGGAATGTGGAAGAGGGGTGAAAAATGTTTGTTTTTCTATAGGCCTATCTGATGCATTCAAAAACTAAAAAATCTATTTTTTTATACCTTAAAATCGGAGAATTAGTTAAACGGTAGTTTCGAATTTTCCAAAATTTTCAAAAATAGTTGTAGATAAAAAATTCTTGGATATAAATTTGTTTCATGAAAAAAATAAGAAACTTTTTTTTTGTCCATTTGTCTGATGTCGCGATTTTTGTAGACACAATAACTAAAGAACAAATAATCCGATCTGCTTGAAATTTTCAGGAAAAATCAATTTCTATGAGGGGAATATGCCTATTGTTTTTGAAAATAATCCCCCCAAAAACAAAAAAGTTATGGGGGGTTAAACTTTTTAAAAAATTGAAAAAAGCTGAAAGAAAATTCAGATTAACGTAACTTTTTCAGAAAAAATTACTTTTATTGTAACCCTATTGAAAATGACGGGTCTGCGCGGGTATAAATGTTGCATAGACCGGACTTGAGCGGGTGAATTTCATCCGCTCAAGTCCGGTTTATGCACCATTTATACCAGACCCAGACCCGTAATTTTCAGCAGGTAAGGATCAATTCTACCAATTTTGAAAGTAATTCCCTCAAAAACAAAAAAGTTATTCTGGGTTCAGCTTTAAAAAAATGTTTGAAATGTTTTTTTTTTTCAAAATATTTTTGTTTTTCGCAAAAAGAAAATAAAACAAACAAAAACTTTTTTTTTGTGTAATAGTATTTTGAATATTTAACCCGGAGATAAACAGGATGTCTCAGAACCAACGCCACTAATTTTAAGGAATACTTCTACATAAAAAAATATATAAAAAAAATCCTATGCATTTATATCCAAAAACGGGTCGTAAGGAAGCTACGCCCCTTCAAAAGGGGATCCAGAAATTCGGTTTTTAATATTTTTATTTAATAATTCCTTCGAGATATAGCAACTAGGTTTGGTTTGGTTTGGCCTAACATCATATGTTATTTTTATGTACATACTCATTTTGAACAGATGCGTGTTAGAAAATTTATTTATTTTTTTAGATTTTTATCTTTTTTTATTTTTTGTTTTCATTCAGCTTCCCCTTACCGTCCAAGGCAATGTGTTTACTTAAATTAAGAATATCTCTCTTCGTGTAATACCTATAAATTATTTCTGTTTCTGTATTAACTTTATTTTCACGCTACTTGAATTATTTATTCACCTTTCAAATGGATATGTAATTGCTTTCGATTTTTCCATTTTAATAATAAAAACGGAACACCTATTCTATTTTCAAGGATTTATTGATTCTATGATTCAGAATAATATAATATAGCCTATATTATATATAATATTCTATTATATAATACTCTATATTATACAGAGCTGGTCAAAAGTCCACCCTCCCTTTAACTTTTGAATGGGTTAAGATATAAAATTTAAGACACCTAAATAACATAACCCAAATTATTTTTTGGTGTATATTTTTTATGTTTAGGGGTTACAATGGTGGCAGGGGGGCAAGGGGGAATTTTTTTAAATAGAAAGGGGGGTCTTGTTTTTATGTTTTTTTTATGTTTGTTTTTAACCTCGTACTATTCTACTTAATTAAGCATCCCCTAAGTCCAGGACTTGTGTGGGCTAGTAGTAGAGGAAACCACCAGCTTTAATTGACTTTCGAACCAATATATCTAGGGAGTACGCCTTCGCCATCATCATTTTAAAGCTTATAAAATTTTATATTCCACCATGTAAGTTTTAAAGTTTCACAAAAACGAATAGTTCACATATACGCATGCTCACATTAGGGAACGTTCAAGTATTACGTAACGCTCCTAGGGGGGGTGGGGGTCATATTGGATGGTTACGCCCATGTTAATGGTATAGGAAAATAGCGTTACAGTGGGTCCAAAATGATCAAAATTTGGGTTTAGACTTTTGGGTTATTTTATTTATGTAATATAAATTTCAAGTTTTTTCCCCTTAGGGAGCGTTCAAGTATTACTTAACGCGCCTGGGGTGGGGGGTGGGGGGGTATCGAAAACGTTACGCAGCGTTACAGAGGGGGGGTGGGTGTCAGTAAAAATGTTACGTAACACTTAAAAAATTAGAAACTTATAAAATGTTTATTGGATCACGTTTTTAACAATGATCTAGGCTTAAAGAGACGGATTTCTTGCAAATTTTATTGCACACGGCGTGGTTAACAGTTCACTAAATCCTCTAAACAAAAACAATTAGAGATGGAAAACCATAGCCAATAACCGGTTTTCGGTTAACCGGTTGCGGAAATTACATCAGACCGGTTTTGGGTTAAAACACGAAAGCAATAACCGGTTAAAAACCGGTTTAAACCATAAAGAAAAATTTCCTTTAATTTTTTTAAACTTTTTGTAAAATGTTACGTAACAAATAGGGGGGGGGGTTCTCGAAAATGTTACGCCGCGTTACATGGGGGGTGGGGGTCAATAATGGCCAAATTTTGCGTTACGTAATACTTGAACGCTTCCTTATTATTTAATTTGATTATTCAATTCGTTCAAAAGTTAAGGGAGGGCGGACTTTTGACACGCTCTGTATAACATATAGTTAATACTAATAGAACTATTGTACGAATGCAATTAAATACACAAAAATTCTATTTTTTCCCATTTTATGTCAATTTGCAAATTAATGTGCAATGTAAAACAAGCAAAATAAAAATTTATTTAAATTATATGTATGCATTAAAGTATTCATTATTGTACTCCTGGACACAGGGATGGGTCTAAGGGGGCATGGGGGCAGCCTGCCCCCTAATAATTAGATTTATTTTATTTAAAGAAATGTACTCCCTCCCCTCATCTACGCCCTTGGGATTATATATCTTTATGGCGTGTTAATTAAATATATTGACTACCTATTTGGCATTGAATAGGTCAAGTATTATCAACGGTCTACCGATTATTTGTATTTATAATTTATTATTACCAAGTATAAATTCAAAAAAATAGTATTTTTCTTGGTCAGGGTTGTAATTGATCTAAAAACCAATGATCTGTAAATAATATTAATATTTATAGAATATATGAATACATATCTGTGGCTTGGTTCTAAAAGGGCCAATATCAAAAATCAACATTTTAAGAAAATAGCAATTTAAAGTTTGTTTAATATTATTTTTAGACTATTATATACTATATATTATATACTATATAATAGTCTAAAAATAATACTAAAAAAACTTTAAATTGCTATTTTTCTTAAAATGTGGATTTTTGCCATTGACCCTTTTCTAAGAACTTACATCTCAAGAACAGAAATTATGAAATTTGATATAGGCTTTGTTTGAAGCGTGGATCAACTAGGGTGAGGGGCTAGTGGGGAGTGTTTATTGTTTACATTTTGAAACACTCAAAGAGAGAGAAAGCATGCGTAAACTCACAGTCTAATGTCGTAAAATGATTGACAGGGGTACAGTGTTGCCGATTGGAAACATATACTTTGGATATTTTGTTGTAAATTTTAAGAAACATTAGTTCTGTATGAGTTTTATATGAACTAGTAGTTTAATTTTAATAGATTTAAATATACTATATTATTAAACATAATTATAGTATACACAAAAAAAGTTTTTTACATTTTTAATTTAAGTATAATGATTTGAATTCATGATAAGGTGGAAACTACGCAACATCGCTACTAGGTATCCTAAAATTAGATCATATATACATAGATATGGCATTAATGTTGATTTGCTTTATGTAGAACATATACAAAGCTAATTGTAAACAAACCACTATAGCGGTGAGGTTGCGAGGAGTTGAAGTATAACATATTTGTCAACAAACCACTATAGCGGAGGTGGTGACCAGAAGCGGGAAGGTAAAATCTACCTGGATATAACAATGAAAACATTTCGGTTTGACGTGGACTCAAGGCGCATCTATGTATATATGGTTAAGTGTAAGATTGATTTTTATAATCAAACTTCGCCATTTTGATGTAATTATATGTCAAATAAAGTCGTTTATTATTATTATCTAATAGCCTGAAAGTCGACTAGCGACATCTACATTTTACACCACGAAGCTATATCGCGTGTCTGTTAGTAAATAAACAAACAAAAAGATGACACGTTCATAAACATTGGTCTGAAGTTCCATCTCTAGATGTTTCCTTTGGCCCTTTTAGAACACAGCCACAGATACAGCGACAGCGAGGCAGTTCTTTCTGTATTCTTAATTCGAAAATTAAAGAAAAACCTAGAGAACCAAACTTGAATGAAAAGTAACTGGGATAAAATATCTACCTCTAGTTTTTATTGTACATCCACCCTTAGTAGTTATTAGTATTTCTGGAAAGTACTTAAGCAATATATTAAAAAATATATTTTTATTTATTTTCAGACCCACTTACCTGGTTATGTAGCCAAAGCAGACGAACTGAAATCACAGGGAGTCGGCGAAATCGTCTGTGTTTCAGTAAACGACCCATTTGTCATGGGTGCCTGGGCTAAGGACCAAAAGACAGCAGGTAAAGTGCGCATGCTCGCTGACCCATCTGGTGCTTTAGCCAAAGCCATGGACGCCACCGTCGATATTGCCCCATTGGGTGGGCTCAGGAGCAAAAGGTATTCTATGGTAGTAGAAAATGGTAAAATTACATCTCTGCAAGTTGAACCTGACGGCACTGGATTATCTTGTTCTCTTGCCGATAAAATCAAAGTTTAAAATGTGGATATAATAAAACCATATGGTTAAAAAATGTAAAAAGTAACCATATTTTGTAAAAATACCAAGATGTTCTAAATACCAAAATCTTAGATTTTTTTTTGTTTTAAACCACTCTTGTTCATATACTTTTAATGTTTCAAAAAAAATAAAGATTATTAAGTTAGGCACCATACATAAGTTTTACTAGAGAATCTATATAGCACAGATAATTCCAACCTGCACGAAGTTTGTTCCTGCCAGGAACCAAATGATCTTTAAACTGTAATTCTGACCAAAACCACTCCTAACAAACCATATTGCTTTAATTATTAAATGAATATTGCTTTAATTATTAAATAAATCTGCTAAAATACTATATTGTACTCTAGCTTTTTAGAGCAAAAAATCTGTAGGAGTATTTCTAAAAAAAAGTCTGCTGTTATCAAATACGGCTAAAAAACAGCAAAAATATTTTTCCCCGTACAAAAAAATTATCGGCTGCGTGGAAAACCCTATAATGAATTTTCAAGCTATACCCACAGTGCCAAATACCATAAACATTGCCATTTAGGCAAAATTTCCAACTGTTTTCGAGATAATTAGTGGTGTGTCCCCCTTAACCCCTGCTTAGCTACGGCTCTGAGATGCTTTAATCTAGGAAGGTAAGTATTCTTACTGTTTGTTATTTTTTTTGATTAATATGCCAAAATTTTCTGTCAATAAAAATGTTCACACCATCATTATACTCAAAATCAACAATAATTAACTTACTAAGGACCAAAACTAAATATTTCTCAACGAGTACAACCAGAAAATCTTTAGAAAAGCCAACAGTCACCATTTTAAATGCTTATACAAAAATAGGGCAACATTTAGCATTGTTATTAAAGCAAAGCCCCCAGGTGGAGGAGCTTAGATTGTATGATGCAAAACGAGAAATATTTGCTATTGGCGAAGACATAAGTCATATTGATACGAAAACTGTGATTAAAAGCTATGGTGGAAAACAATTTCTTAGAGATGCTATTGAAGTAAGTATCTATTATTATTATTATCTTCCGAAAAAATAAGTTTGGAAATGTTTTTTAAAAAGTATGTACCTATTATTATGTTTTTTAGCCACTAACTTTAGCCGGTTCTTTAATTTTCCTAAAATTTCTATTTATGTCTTATGTCACCACCATTTGATCGCTTTTCCTTACTAGCCCTTTCCATAAGATACGTTTTTTCCTATTACGCACAGGTCCGTATCTAAGGCACTTTTACAGGGAGGGGCTGAAGTGGCGCCCCCACTCACAAAAAAGTGACGACCGAATTCTGTTAATATTCTAAAACTTAAGTCTTACACTCTTAAATAAAAAAAACTAAGCATGACCTAGTGCCGCAGGAAAAGAATTTTACGAAATTCATGTTCTATTTTATTTTAAAGTATTTTAATTTAAAAATTTACAATTTTACCAGCGCAGCAGGAGAATTTATTTTAATTTCATGGTCTATTTTATTTTTAAAACAGTTTCAAAATTTAAAATTTCACAAACACACAAGAAAGAGCAGACGAAAATTTTTACGAATTTTATGCTGGTCTCACAATCTTAAATTAAAAAAAAAGAAAAACGTAAAAAAACCCTTAACGATTTTTTTTTACAAAATAGACGCGGTAAGATACCCCGTTTTTAGCATTGGGGATGGAAGGTACCAAATTTTACTTCAAAATCAAAAGAGAACTATTTTTAAAATGGTGCTAAGTGCTTTTTTTACTTACTTTACAAGATTTGTTCTTTTAGAATGTAGATCTAGTAGTACAAATAGGTGGTTGCAGAACCAAAAACCCTATGTCTGATGCGGAATTATTTGAAAAAAACGTTGACAATGTACGTTTGGCAACGAACTATTTGATAGAATTTAACCCAAAAGCAATATTTTGTATTGCCACACCTCCAATCGAATGCATGGTTCCTATGATATCAGAGGTAAATAACTTAAATAAAATGTAAACGTACCAACTGGCGCCAATTCAGGATTTTGGTGGTCCTGGCTCTAGATCCATTCAAAAATTATTTTATTTCGTTTATTTATAAATCTATATTAATTTTAACCAATAGGAATATAAACGCTGCGGAGTTTATGACCCAAGAAAAATAATTGGTATAACTTCGATAGCTTCAATGAGAACCAATCACTTTGTGGGACTGTTGGCGGGAAAAGATCCCACAAATATATTAACTCCCATAGTTGGAGGGATAGGACCCAACTCAATTGTTCCGGTGTTGTCCCAAGTAAAACCTCATTTGGATTTAGCAGGAGTAAGTTTAACTTTAAGGTTAAAATACTAAAACTTTTAAAAGCTTTATTATAATTATTTTCCAAATTATAATTATATAAAAGTCCAAACACTATTATCAAGGCGTCTATGCTATTATACAATAAGTATAAGCAACAAGATGATTTACTTTTGTAAAGTCCTCTGTTGCGAAGGTATTTACCCTATAAAATGTTTTTCAGTTAAAATTATAGCAGAGTTTATTTTAAGAAGACAGCTCAGTAGGTCAAGCATCTTCTTTTATCAGACCTCTTTTAGTGCATGTAAAAATTATTAACTATAATATAAATTTTAGTCTCAAAGTCAGTTAGTTCAAAGGTCAGTTTCGCACGCAGAAGAAAACGTTCTTAAATGTGGAACAGAGTCGGACACTTTGTGTCTATCACCCGCAGTCGGAATTTCAAGGTTTGTGAATTCCATGTTGAAAGCTATCGCAGGAGACACGAATTGCGTTGATTGTGCCTTTGTCAAACAAACTGGTCATATGGAGAACTTTTTGTCATATATGACTTCGATAGTGAGATTAGGTAACAATTATATATATTAAAAAAATACTTAATTTTCGATGTTCCTACATGTTTGATAGCTCAAAAACTATTATACAAGAAGTTAGTTCATAAAACAAAAAACTTTTTATTGTATCTAAAAACGGCACTCTTTGAATAATAAATCTGGTCAAGGCCAAAAAGTAATTTAGTCGACGGTGATTGGTTGATTGATACTAAAACTGATGACGTGTGAATTCAAACGCCAAATTTTTACCAATCTCGATCTCGGCTTGCAATTTCCTTAATCCTTAAACAGTGTACTGTTTTTAGGGCAGTTATTAGTAGTTTTTGTCCTTGTATCATAAGTAACTAAATATTTTAAGGACGTCATGGAATTTTATCTACTCATATGCCAAAAATTGATGATAGAGAAGCATATTTGTTAAAAAAAGCAAGAATCTTCATTAAAAGCAACATAAGTTTAGGCGAATCTTTTATCACTGGAGAACAGACTTACAATAAAATTAGAGAAGAAATTTGTGAACCCAAAAAGAACCCTTGTGAAGCGAAACCGAAAAAAGTTGTAAAGACCAAAAAATGTGCTGAAGTATGTGCATAAAATTTTATATTTTTGAATAAAAATGTTTTACATAAAAGGAGCTTTATTGTGTAACAAATAGGGATTTAAAATTATCAGTCCATGTTTAATAATTATTTTAATTAATAATACCTACTTATATCAAAGAATAGAGTACGCATTGCAAGTTGCACACTACTAACAACTTTTTTTTAAAGCAAAGGGTTAAAAAAATTGCACATTTTTTATTAAATTGAGAAAAAAACAGTTGCAATGGATGTACTTTTTTTACTTCAAACAGATTAAAAAACAATAGGTATATAGGATAATGTATAACCGACAAAGCCAAAATCCAAACTAAAAGAAAAAATACAAGAAAACTCACTCGCCCACTCTGTTAAAAGTGAAAACAAGAAAAATCTTAATGAGCGGAGAGTGCATTGCAAAAAAAATATTGATGCTGATCATGTCATGCACGTTTGAGATTAGCTGGAGTCGAATTATTCGACTTCAGTATTAGTATAATACAACAAACTAATAACTCTTCTCTCTAGAATAGACATTTCATTTGTAAAAACTGACAAAAACGTAGCCAAAATATACATTTGTCTGTCTTACTCGCGCAGCTTTGTTCTAACAGAGACAACAATAACAGTTACTGGTAATTGTTATTGTTCAGGCCTGAATATACCTACTATTTGTTTACAAACAAACCGTTGTTTGTTGGCGATACTGTGTACCTCCTTGAGTAACTCATTGTCCTTTGACAATCTTTCTTCATATTCATCATGAAAAGAAAAATTGGAAACCCTTTGCAGAGGTTGCTTAATGTAATATACAAAATATTTTGCTTTATTATTTTTTATTCTTTTTACTAACTTTGTTAGTCAAAGTATTACTATTTATTAATATAACTCCAGGTTTTCCTATTTTACTGTTTTCTTTTTTCGGAAGTTCCAGTTTTAAACAGGAATTCAACGGATAAGATCCGCCTTTAATATAAGTTTTTTTGACATATTTTAGATTTGCTTTTTTTCGAAATAATTTAATACATTTTGGCTGCTCAAAATGTTCCTTATTTTCTTCTTTCTTCTTTTTATGAATTATGAGAGAATCAGTGTGCTTCAAAAGTTTGGAATTTGGGTTAATATTTTCTGAATTTGTGTCTGACAAATCTGAAATAGTATATTACATAACTCGTGTGGAAAGTGACACACTTTCCAACGAGTTATGTTCTCTGTTTTTCCTACGATCCCGAAAAAATATAAAATTTCTTATTTTAAAATTTTTAAGAAAATCAAAGCTCAAAATAATTATAAATAGCATAAAAATTTATATATGTAGGTATGTCAAACAGGAAATATGATTTTCATTTAGCTTTAGTTTTCTTGGTTTTATATTTAATACGATACATAGCTGTTTAATGGGTTGCCTATTCCTAAATAAATGCAAACTTGAGGTTGCTTATTAAATTAGATTTCTGTGGTTATGCTGCCATATAAGACAGTAAAAGTGTACTGTTTTACATTTTATAAGAAAAATACTGTGTATTTTGATATTTTTTATGTAATGTAAGGTAACTAAATAAAAAATTAAGTATTTTTTATAATATCTAGACTAGACAGATCTAGACTAGACAGTAATGGTCAAAACAGTAACGTCATACTATAGTTCTATTTTTGACATGAAAAACAGAAATATTTGGATTAAAACACTTAAAAGATATAAAAGGCTGTGGTGAAAGGTGGAAAATGGTTTATTAAAACAAGGTGAATAAAATTCATAGAATCTGCGAGGTAAATATCTAAATAAAATTAGGCAAACCTCCATACATAAATATCACACGAGTGTGATATAAAAATATCAAACTAGTGCGATATAAGGCGTTTTCTAAAGAACAAAAGTGTGCTAAATGTCATTTTTATAGAGGATCGTAGGAAAAGTATTTTTTTTTACTAATCTAACGTAAAACAATAAATCTAAGATCAAAACTGAGGGTCTTCTGGTACTACAGTTTTTAGTCTAAATGCTACATCAGCTGAGGGAAAACTGATATATTATTTTGAAGGATTTCAACATTTTTCCATTGGACAGTGTCCCAGTTTATTCCAGATAATGGTACCTCATTTATACTTTTACTTTTAAGCAAATGCATTACCTGGTATGTTTTGTATATCTGCAGATATGTTTTCATTTTCTATACTAGACTTTTTAATGATAATTTTCTTGTTTTCAGATACAGAACTCATATATGATTTTTTCTTGCCAAGTTTTACACTTTTTTTAGACAGTATGGGTATAAGATCAGTTTGTATTTCGATAGATGCCATTTCTTTCACGATTTCATCCAATTTTTCTTTAGGGCGATTCTCCTCTTCAATAAGAAGTTCTTTTATACTGGGATTTAATTTTTGAAAACTTGTATTAACTTGCTTTTCACTGTTCTTTTTTAACGGAATTTCGACCATAACTGAAGAATTTGCTTTTTTCTGAAACCCGTCGACTTCCTTTATGCTAGGACATTTTTGGAAAGTTGAATTTACTTTCTCACTGTCTTTTTGATATGCTATTTTCATTATAACCGAAGAGTTAGATTTTTCCTGAAATGTGGTAGAGTTATAATGTTCTATAACATCAAAACTATTAATTTTTTTACGTTTTGGCCTTTTATCTTTTGGGTTGACTTCCGACTCGACAGTGAAAAAGTTCTTTATTTTTATGTTTTTTTGGGTCAAATCATTTTGGGCGCCTATTTCTGCGTCGTATTTTGTTCGTTTTTTGAATTTTGAATATTCCTTAGCTGGTTTCCAGTTTGACCAATATGTTTCTTCTAATCTGTTTAAAGTACTTTTTGTTGGTGACTGTTTTTTTTTTGATTTTTTATCTTCGTGTTTGTATATTCTGGTTCTGGTCGGATGGACGTAAATTTGGGAAGTTTCTGAGGGTTTACTTTTAATTGAGAAAAGATACTCACGTTTTTCTGGTATTGACATAATACTCTAAAATGTTGTAATAAACTAATTAAAATAAATGGAGACCCTCCATATGTGTGGCAACTTTCTATATAATAACTTATAATTAAAAATTAATAATATAGACACAATTTGCAGATAAATAAATAAGTAGATATAAAAATAACTTACATATTCTTCAGGGTAAAATTTTGCATTTGGAGATCTGCAACGTTCAAAAAGAGAGTAATCCATTTTAAAAAAATTTTTAAGGTAACAAAACCAATAATTTAAAAAATATTCAACCCCAAAGAAACAAAAATATCTTGAAAGATTTACAAAATTCATTCAAAAATATATCACATGCCAATTTGACTTTTGACGTCTTTAAGGTAAAGTCCAGATGTATTAAACTATTCTAGATTAAATAAAAAAAAAATAATTTTATGATAAATTTTTATTGGGTAAATTTTTTCAATAATAAAAAATCACTAAACTTAACATATATTGCAACTAAGTTAATAAAAATGTGCTTAGTAGACATAAAGAATTTTTGGTAAATGAAAATTTAATTTAATTTGAAAATTATAAGTATACCAAAGTATTTTGAAATATTTACAAAATCTCTCGACTTTGGTAATTAACTATGAATTCTTTATGCCTACATATGTGTATCACAAAGAGTTAAAAATCATTTTTTACAAATAGCACTAGTTAGTGCAAAATACTTAAAAAATATCACTTTTTGTTAAACAAAATTACCCATTTTGTTAATTTTTTGTTTTTTTTTTCTGTTTAAAGGAAAATGTTATAATTAATATACAGAGTAATTTTATACATTTATATTATTTTAATTTTTGGTATGGGGCACTGAATATTTTGTTTATTTTCTTTACGACTCCTGCTTTTTTTTTTGGATTTAACCACAGAGACAAAAAGTAGGTAAGTAAGTATATTAGGTACCCTTTCATGCTAAAAGTATATATTCTCGACATAGCTATGCTATTTTACGGGTATACCTGTAAAATATATGATTATTTCCCTCATATATTATAAATAAGATAGGGTCACTTAATCTGACCTTACTTTGTTCCTCTGTACTTGGTCTGTTTTTGCCTTTTTCGTATTTTAAAAGGAGAGAAGCAAAAACAAACGACCAAGAAGGAAAGAACTAAATAAGACTACACAAGATAATTCCCCTTATATAACACAGAAAAATCAGGATTTTTTACCAGCGATTAAACCAAAGCTAGCTTTTGGTATAATTTAACCGTTTTAATTAAATTTTTCAATTAAATTCGTTTATTTAGGAAATAATCTTAACTTAAATCCCTAGTTTGATGAACTTTGTCACCTTAAATACGGCCGTACCACTAATTTTTGATTAAGCAAAGTTTGCTTTTAAAAACATTTAATCTTTTTCACCCAATAATTCAAAAATTCTTGGCCTTATGACGTCATTTTTGAAATTTAACTTGAATTATTTCTCATTTTCTAAGGAAAAATTAAAAAAAGTGCATTTTAACCAGAAAAAATAATCTCGGAGGTGAAAAGGCTTGCTTTAAGACTCGTACCTACAGATAATTGAAAGCTTTATTTTTGCATGCTAAAATGCATTTAAAAATGAAAGTCATAAATGATAAATTTTATACAGTGTACAATAGGGTGCCCAGGACCTACGGAATTGTTTGGGTCCCACACCTCAAAATGGTTTCTTTAGGTGAAAAAGCAACCCTGATTTTTTTTAGATTTTTTAAAAAATATTTAGAGGTCCCGCCCGGCCTTTTTTTAAATAGAAAATCATGTGAAGGGTTTTTATTTTTTTAATGATATAAAAACTTGATATTGGACGTTTATGGAACAACAAAGTGTTTCTGGATAATAAAGGAATATTCTCAATTATTATGCCCCTCTACAAAAATAAAACGGTATTTTATGAAGTAAAAATGCTAAAAATTGACACATGAGGTTAGTAAAGGCTAGAAAAAAATGCACTTTTTTCTATTCTTCAATATGTCCGAATTCAGGGTTTATATTTACTTTTTTGAAAAAAGTAAAGGGTGTTCAAAAAAGAATTTAATATCTAAATAAAAGATAAAAAATGCATTAAATTGCATCAAAATATCAATTTTATAGCAAATAAATAAAAAAAAAATTAAAATGCCTTGTAATATGTTAATTAAATTATGTAATAAAACACATTAAATAAAGTTTTTTTTTTTCAAAAAATAGTATAGGACGTTTAATTTTAACAATTCGAAAAAAAAAATCCGCAAGAACCACTTATTTTGTACATATTATTATGCTTTTCGAACAAATATCATCTCTTTTATCGAAATGTGTTTTTTACATTTTATGGGATTTGTGATTTTTTTTGGACATCCTGTTCTTTTTCTTAAAAAAAATAAATATGGGGCGTTATTTATGAATTTCTAAAAAAAATGATCCATGAGAAACATTTAATAACCTTTTTTGTTGCCATAACTAAGCTCCATACGTCAATTTTTACAATGTTTTTACCTTGGTAAAGCCATTTTTTCATGTAACCGGGTAATTTTTTTTTGAATATTCCCTTATTATTCAAAAATAATTTCCCTTCCTTAAATCGCCTGATTTCAACGTTTTTATATTTAAATAATAATAAAGCTTAACATGTTTTCTCTATTTACTACAGTATGTTTTAAAAAATAAAAATAGAAATATATGAGGAGGGATTTACTGTTAACATAATTTGTTACAGTGTACGGAATAAACCTAATTATATACTCATTCAAATATTGACATTTTCAACGAAAAAAAATATCGGGATATATTTTAGTTTATAAAGGGTTAATTTAAAAGGGCGCACCGTGGCGCTAATTTATTTTAAAATACCTAAATCTTTGTTATTTACTCAATAAAGTTTTGATTCCTCCTCATACTTATGAAGACAAAAAAAAACTACCCAATCTGCTTAAATAATTATATTTAATCAAACAAAACTGTTTTTCATGAATTTGACCTTTTTTATTTTAATTCCTAGAACCACGATATATTTTTATCAATAATCATGCCCAGATAATTCGCAAGATCTTCGTATTAAAATAATTTGCCTGTCCCTAAAGTGCAGTATTGGACCAATACTATTGGCTGAAAATTTACATGCACTGAGAATTTACCTTGAACGATTTTGTAAGTATGTAATCCCAAACAATTTAAGTTAAGGAATACAAGTTGTTACAGTAAAACATAACGTTGTTCTGTTATTGGTACTGTAACAACTTGTATTCGATAAATAAAGTAGCTTGTGGTTCCATATAAACCAAACCGTCCAGTATTTAATACGGTAACAAAATCTCAGTGTGGGAATACTGAAAAAATAGCCAAAAAGTCCAAGTTTGGGTTACTGTGGCAGCTGAACTGAATTATGGGTAAACCATTATTTGAATGTAAATATGATGATACTTTTCTAGGTTTCTTTATTGACAAGAATCTATCATGGTTTAGTCATATCAAATTAGCGTGCGAGAATACCTAGTTTAGTTTGGGGTGGGTTAATTTTCAAATAAAGACCTTAATTTTTTAGTTATTATTATTAATGGGTAAATAGTACCTCTCTAAATATGTAATTGTAATTATTATAAATAATGGGTTAGTTTATTATTTTTATATTGATAAAACTGAGATCTCATATAACAAACCTGAATAAATTCATTTTTAATAAAATAAACCAGCGCATCATTTAAACAAGAAACTTTCTTGAAGAAAGGCTATTTCGTTTTTTTTTTACATCTATGGTTAAAACTAATGTGATTAATAATCACTAATTATAATATAATATGTATAAAATAGGTTAGTATGTTTTTTTTTTCTACAGTCTTTGTTATAACTTTTGTTTCTTCTCATATTCTCACTTCCAAATACAAAATAATCACATATTTTTAATATTTATATAATATAAACACTCACACCATATAAAAAGTTTTTTTTTTGTTATGTTATTTTAATTATCCATACTTCATTTTAGTATCTACTTGTTTTAATATACAGGGTGTACCGCAAGATGCTTATTATCACACTGAACACGTTATATTATATTATAAAATATATTATATGTTATAATATATTAATAAAGGCTCATGTTTGCAACTTTCTAAAAATATATCATCAGAAAAACTTAAATAATATTTAAAATATTCTGTGTTGTATGTATCAACTTAAATTTTAATTAAAAAGAAATATTTTCTATTTTACTTCCAACTTTAATACAATAAAGAAATATTTTTGTATGCATACATGCTGAAAATTTATATTGGTATATTATAAATATTTAATTAAACAAACATTGCCAACTAGCTTTTAAGTTTAGTTCATATTTAATTATAATTGAATTAACTATAATTAAATTAATTTTCATGCATGGACTGCAGCCACAAAATTTATTAAAGAAATTTTATTAATAAAACTAGATAACTGAGATAAATAAAATTGAAAATAAATATTTTATACAAATTTTCAATTTGACAGTATTATAATAATCGTTAATAATGTACTTAAAATTATATGATCTAAAACATAGTCGATATTAAGCTTTTCCTTTGGAATGTGCTGTGTGTCTGTTTTTATTCTAAACGAAAGCCATAACATAATACATGTATTATGTTATGGATAAAGGTTTAGAATAAAAAGGGGCAAACACAGAAGTAACCACACAACTAAATCGGGCAGCGATATTTCTTACAGTCCAGCGTTAAAATGCAATGTTGTCATTTAGAGTATATGATGAAAAGTGACAACTATGATAAATTGTCATAGTTTTCACTTTTCATTGACAATCATTGTCATTGACAATCAGGGAGTGGTAACGTTTTGTTTAACTCGACACATGGATCCATTTATATGAACAGACTTTATACAGATGGCTGAAAATTCCCCGTATTTTGGACTTTTGTTGTGCTATAATCTTATTTCACTGTACATATATATTTTGTACTTTTGTACTTTTTTGCACTTAGTGCGTACTCACAGCCTCGCATTATACATAAGAATGCGATGATTGGCCTACAAGATCCATGACGGCACATCAAACCAATCACGGCATCGCATTCTTATGTATTATGCGTTTTATGGAGGCTGTGGATATGCCCTTACTTTCAACTTCCGACAATTTATTTAAAAAAATGGTAGAAGATATGGTTAAACTTTGTAATTTGTATGATTTAAACCTAACAATTTTAATTATTAATGTTCATTCTTAAATTCAAATTCTGTTTATTTATATTTATCTAGTTCTAGACATGTTTCTGAGATTCGCAAAGTTTTATTTTGTTTTATTCTTTAATGATTTTAGTAACTTTATGACTAATTGTCATAATTATTATGAAATCCTTTTTCCCTAGACTATCATCATCATCATCTTCATCTTTTATAAACCTAATGAAGCTTTGATCCATCTGAATACAAAACTATACATCAAAAAACGCTATACAATTAGTACACAATATTGGTCATAGTAATTATTACTAAAATTAAGTCAATATAATTATATAACTCTGATGATATATTGTGAGGTTGTTTTTTATGAGTTTAGATGATGTGGACGTTATATCTTAAGGTTCTTAAGAACCCGATTTAGTGTGCATTTTCTCTAAACATATATTTGTTCGTTTTTCGTAACTCCAAAAGAAAGTTTTCAGAAACGAAATCCAGAATTGGAATTATCATAATTTACGTCAAATCATTCTACTTCATTCGTATTGCACCATTTTCATCGAAATCATTCATCTTTACCTGTTTGGCCAAAGGTATGCTACCCCAATAATTAAAAAAATGCTGTCTGCAAGTGACATTGGTATAATAATTATAATTATATAATAATTATTATACCGATGATACCGATTATAATCGGTCAAATTAAACATTTTGAAATAAACCGTTTTATACTATTTACAGCTGTTAACTTTTAAACTTCTAAAATCCGTATAAAATACTCGTGATTAAATCCACAATTTTAATCCATCTGTCCTATAGGCCTATTACAGTTTTTTTTTAATTAAGAATCACGTAAACCCTATATTGCACCTTGTTCCCATTTGGGAACACCGGGTATTAAGAATCTTGAATTCTTTAATAATTAAAATAAAAACTTTATGGGTACCTAGTTTTCACTTGGAAACAAACACTGGTCTTCAAGTTGGAGTATCTATTACTAGATAGCAGTTTCTAATATTGCTATATTTTTCCGTTTTCGAGAAAAATGCTCTTGAATATATTTTTTTCCGTTTTTCAAGTGCTTGTAGATAAATTATCATAGTACCTGAAAGCTTTTATACAGGCTTCAATTAGAGCGGGGTTCTTACTCTTTAAAATCGTACAAGAAAACCTTAACACAATGTTCAGTGGTAAATCTGAAAACAGTTTTAAAATACCGCTGCTAACACATTTTATGGAAACTATATTTTTCTTTGTTACATAGTGTCATTATGTTAGAAGCGAATTTTACCCCTAAAAATCTCAAATACAGAACGTCTATGATACTACAATAATTCGCAATTACTGTCAAAAATGAAGCAAACTCGGCAAAATTCGGCAAAAACACTATGTAGCAAAGACAAATGTAGTTTGCATAAACCGTGGTTTCAGAGGTATTTTAAAACTGTTATCAAATTCACCACTAAACATTGTGTTAAATTTTATCTTGTACGATTTTAAAGAGTAAGAACCCCGCTCTAATTGAAGCCTGAATAAAAGCTTTCAGGTATAATTTTTCTACAAGCACTTGAAAGACGGAAAAAATATTTTCAAGAGCATTTTTCTCGAAAACGGAAAATATAGGTACTATAAAAGTAATGAATTTCTTCGATTCGCGTTACTGAAAATTTACCATAAATGTATGGGTTAACTGCAATTTTTTTTAGTGTACAAAGCATTATATATAGTTGCTTATAAATAAATGTGACTGGTTATAAAATCACTCTCATTTGTAGACAGTACAATTCTATTTAGCGGGGAATTAAGACCAAAGTTAGATAATATTTATAACAAAAACACCCTGTTTAGTTAGTACGTAAATGTATAGGTACATTACAGATACTTGCATTATTATAAATCGTTACATATAAGGCCAGTCGATAGATAGAAATACCCACATAAATGTCAAATTATTTCTACTAGATTGGTTTAGACGCTAAGAATAGTATAATATAACAAGGGAGAGAAAAAAATTATAGCAGAGTAGCATTGAGGGGTCCCTACCCTACAGCGTTCTCAAAAGAGTTGACGTGAAAACGTTGCTATGCGACAAATGGAGTTACTGCTTTCTAGCGTAGTAGGGCAGTATAAGAGTGCGAGGCTATAATAGTGTTCTCTACTGTGATTTATAGGTATACATTTTTTTTCACTACTAGCACTATTTAACTATTTTTTCCTACGACCTAGTTAAGAGCTAGTGCTTATTTTCTAGCGGTCGGAAGTGACAGCTGTCAGAAAACAAGTGAACATCAAACACGAAATGTCAAATTAATAAAACTAATTTTAAGACAATTTTTGCGTTTTTTTTGGATGTTTAGGTGTTAGGTCGTAGGAAAAATAGTATACGCACCTCGACGAAAACCCATTTCAGAATACTATACTTTGTCCAATACCCAAACGTAATAAGACAATTACTATGGTCTGTTTTTTAAGCAAGATAGTAAATTCAAAAATCGCACAGTAAATATTTTTACAACAGATTCGAATAGTATATGTTTGTGTATAGAATATAGTTATGTTTTATAAAATAAACTACGCAGTATATTCGCATATCCAATATTCGAATCTGTTTTGAAAATATTCACTGTGCGATTTTTAATTTACTATCTTGCTTGGTGAAACAGACCATAGGTTTATTTTAAACAGAGAAACTTGTAAATAACCCACGCGTGGCTTTTACTTTACCACTTGCAAAGTTAAAACCATTCATTCATCTGTCAATTTTTTTTGCTAGAAATTTTATATTATAAAAATAAATCTAGAACTGTATATCCGTATTTTTGCTTCTACTTACATTATCTCTTATCTAACGTTATTTTTCTTAAAAAAATATCCTTTTTGAACAATTTTTACATGTATATGTATTTTTATTGCGAATGAAACTGACATTATATCGACTTGCAATTGTTTCAGATAAAACTTCAAAGCCGCGTACCTGATGACGACGTTTTTGAAAGGTAAAATTTATACGTTTAAATCAAAAATTTACACAGAATTAATGTATAAAATAAAAAAAAAAAAAACGTTTAAAATGGGTATTAGACAAAAATGTTTATGACACTCATGGGTAAACTGATATTGCCCTCTCTAAAATTAACCTGCTTAATTTTCTCATGGGCACTACTTACTTTACCCACTAGTACCATAAATAACTATTATCCACGGCCGTTTTAAATTTTAAATGGTTTATTTATTTTATATCCGTGATTTATAATTCACGGCCATGGATAAAAGCAATTATTGAAAACAAAACCTACCTACTAGAACCAATTTGACGATATAAAACCCTTATCGACTGCGCCATATACAAGTTATTTTTCTAAATAGTAGGACTTTTTTAAGTTTTTTTAAATAAAGTGGTTAGCGGTACCATTTAAAAAAATAACCAATGATTTTTGTGAATAATTAATTACTATCACTATCACTAACAGTATCACTATAATCGTTATCGGTGTGCGTTAGAGATGGTAGGCTACTCATAAATGGCGATTTTGACAGTGGACAGGGCGATTTTGATCGCCCTCGAACCTCGTCTCACCAACAAAATACGGACAGTTCTCCGCTACGTTCGCCAGTATGTCTCCAAGCAGTTACTTGTCGAGCCTTTAACTGAAACAGAAAATATTGTTTTTCTACGATCTAATAGAAAAGTTAACATTTCTACAAAAACAAATGAAGTTTTTATACCACAAAATAACCTATTTCTTGGCATTTTACTTTTCTCGTTACCATGACATCAAGCGCAAAATTGAATTTTGCGCGCTGGAGTGTAAGGTTATACCTTGTAAAAAAAGCACTCTCGTGCACTAAAAACTATGTTCGCGTACTCGGTGCGTAATATACAACGAACTAATAACTGTTCTCTCTAGAATAGGCATTTCATTCGTAAAAACTGACAAAAACGTAGCCAACATATACATTCGTCTGTCTTACTCGCACAGCTTTGTTCTAACAGAGACAACAATAACAGTTACTGGTAATTGTTAATGTTCAGGCCTGAATATACCAACTATTTGTTTACAAACAAACCGATATGTTGGCGATACTTTATATTAACGGTATGCGTATTCTAGAGAAAAGAGTTCGTTGGTAATATACTATTATTTGGATCAACGTTTCGGGTTAATTTTTACAATATACGTACTTGTTGCATTTTTTCAAAATCTAAATATGGCCTCTGCATATGTGCATTTCTTAAATGCTTGGACCGTTTCCTGGGAGATATTTCGTAATGTAATAATTTCGGCGGTGGACTGAGAGATCGGACTTTATGTAGAGTTTGTCTTCCACCTGGTTTTACTGCTTCGAGGGGCGGAGAGGTCCTAAATTGTACCGGAGTTGACATTCCATCCAATAGGGTGTTTACCTGTCAAAAAATAAATAAATTTTAAATGTGTTTATTAACAGGCGGTAGTATATACTTTTCTTAACGCACTTTTTCCGATAATTTAATTTATTTGTACTGCTTATTGCTTAATGTAGAAAAAAATAAAAAATATATGGTCGAATAGAGAATTTTATAAGCTTTAAAATGATGTATCACACGTCCTATTTAAAAAAATGTTCCCCTTTGCCTTCATTGTGCCCCCCAAGCATATTAAATATACACCGAAAAATTATTTGGATTTCAAATTTAAAGTTGATATCTTAAGCCGTGCAAAAGTTAAAGGGGGCGGGCTTTTGACATGCTCTGTATATGATTTATTATTATTTATGATGAAAATAACGGGGTTCTGGCTCGTATATTTTTAGAACTATATTTTTATCATTTCATAAACCTACTTTGTTATTTATTTTGACCTTTTTAAAACATTTAAAAAAGACAAAATGCTATGAATAATAAATAAAATTTTTACTATTTATTATTTAAAAATGTTTGTGTAATGTATAGTAAACAATAAATTATTTTTCAACAAACATATATTTTAAAATGTCTTAAAAGCTGATTAATTTTATTTTAAAATAAAACTTAATGGGGTATCCTAATTTTTTATACTGTTTTATTATTTTGAAAAAAAAAATAAAAGGAAAAGACCGCAAAAACCCAAATTTTCAAAAAACGTTACTATAATTGATTTAACGATTGCGAATTTTTAAGTAGTGTTAGAATTTTACACATCTAAGTTTTAAACGAATGGAGATATCGACTTCAAATTCGGAACAATATGTCAATAAGACAACTTAAACTTTTATTTATTTTTTCCTATAAATAATAATATTTTCATTTTATAATTGCTCCTTGATATATGTACTTTAATTTTTTTTAATGCTTCCTCTACTTCCTTTTTACTATTTTACTCAATGTTATCTACAAAAAGAAGCATTCAATCTATTTCTTCTTCATGAAAAAGTCAGGATAAACATACAATCAGGAGATATGCTACAAATTCAACTTTTTTCTGATTAATTTGGTTTTTCACCTCCAATATTTTAGATTTAAAGCCGACAAAGTGTTAAACTATTAGTCTGAAATTTAAAATGGGAATGGATTTGGAAAGTTCTTTAAAAGCTAGTAAGTACTGATTATAAATTGTTTTATTGTTTTTTTAATGTATTTTAAAATATGGCGGAAGAAAGAAAGCACCATTTACTACTTTGAATAGGTACTTAATAGTTTATAAATAGATGCTATCTGTACTTTTATTTATATAGACAAAACTTCATATTTTGATCAATATACTAGTATACTGTTAGAACCACTGCACAGTGGGCCCAGGAGCCGTTCCTAGCCGGACAAAATTATTAGACGAAATATTTATAAAATATTTTATTTTATTTTTATTTTATACGATCCAGCACTATTTATATTTTTGATCATAAATGCCCAATTTATATTAAAAGTAATTACTATTAATCTAATAATAATACAATGGTGTTACATTACCCTCTTCTATTTAAACTTTCTTCTTCATCTGAAGATTGTTTTGAGAAAGTGTCAGATTTCTATACATTTCCCGTTTTCGGAATAATCTTTCTCTGAATAGTCAATTATAATTTAACACCAAAATAAAAAAGTAAAATTGAATGTATAAAAATTTTCTGAATTAAAATTCAATAATGTTTTTTCTTGTACGTGTTTTTAACCTATTTAATATCAAATACCTGAGGATGATAAACTTTTAAAAAAGAATAGTTAATGGAACTTTTATATTACCCTCCCCCCTCTGTATTTAAAGTTACTTCTTCATCTGAAGATCTTTGAGAAAATTATAAAATTTCAGTTCTGAGAAATATTTTTCTTATTTTCTTCGCCATATCTTTTACTGCAGTGAGCTTTTCAAATTTGACTATTTCCTCTTTACAGCAAGTCAAACAAAATTTGCACACAAGAGTACATTTGATCGTTTGATACAATGCCTTATTTTCTATCTTATATATTTTACCGCCGTGGGCTTCCCTAATATGAGATAAGTTGTCCTCTTTCTAATAAATCAAACAGAATCTGCGCAAAAGGGTCCAAGGTCTACGGATTTAGACAAAAATGTTGCTAATTACTATTTTCCGAGAAATAATAAGAAAATTTGAATAAATTCATTAATGTGTATGCTTATACATTACCTCCTGTATTTAAACTTACTTCTTCATCTGAAGATCCTTGAGAAGATGGTGTCAAATTACCATACTGAGACATATTTTCCTCATTTTCTGGGCTATATCTTTTACTGCAGTGAGCTTCCCCAATTTGAGACCATTTCCTCTTTTCAGCTAGACAAACAGAAGCTGCGCGCAAGGGTACATTTGTTCGGTCGAGATCCACGGATTTGTTTCGGTTGATGACTTCTAGCTCCTCTTCAGAGCTATGAGCATCTTGTTGGTCCAGTCTGGGACTTTCCATGGAAGAACCTATGGTTGATGATGATATGCTGCATTTTCGGACTGCTTTAACTGAAACTAAAAAATGAAAGTGACTTATAGCCAAAAAATTGTACTATTCTTCAGCTTTTTATGCATTATTGATCTACAATCTGTACTTATTCAGATTTCAGTATGCAATAATATTAAATATAAGAAATTTTCTTCTTAAACTAATCTAAAAGTAGACTTTTCCAGGGTCAGTTGATAACAACGAACTAATAACTCTTCTCTCTAGAATACGCATACCGTTAATATAAAGTATCGCCAACATCTCGGTTTGTTTGTAAACAAATAGTAGGTATATTCAGGCCTGAACAATAACGATTACAGGTAACTGGCATTGTTGTCTCTGTTAGAACAAAGATGTGCGAGTAGGACAGACGAATGTTTATGTTGCCGACGTTTTTGTCAATTTTTACGAAGGAAATGCCTATTCTAGAGAGAAGAGTTATCAGTTCGTTGGTTGATAATATAAATTTGACGTTTCTCGTTAATAAAAAGTAACAAATTAATCTGCTAGATTACTTTTTGTAATTTAAAGAAGAACAGAATAATACGCACTTTTTGATTTGAATAGAAAATTAATTTTGGAATGCAGGTTTCCAAATTTTGAAATTAAAATTTTTGGCTCAAACCTCTAATACCTAATTCTAGACAAGGTGACAAGTACACTTCTATAGATGTAAAAATAATGTGTAATTATAAAACCAGATTTAAATTTTAAAAACGGTTGTAAATAAATGATGATGATAAATGAGTTTCTTTTTGTTATCATCTACTTACTATAATCTTAAAAAAGTAAATACTTATATGTGGCATGGAAAATTTAAAATATGATTTTAAATAAATTAATTATAAATAATATTGGGCAAATTATCTTTTTTTAAACTAGGATTTGCTTTTAAAATGGACACCAAAATGATAAAATGTTAAATAATAATTACAAGTACCTTAATTTGTTTAAAATCAATATTATAAATGCTGATTACTTTATTATAGATGATATCCGCGCCGATTCAGGCAGGGCTGAGGGCTTGGGTCACGGATTTGGCTGATATTTTTTTTGTGTATAGCCCATTGATTTTTTAAGAAAAACCTCAACGGGATTTTTTTCAAAAACGACCCTTTTTGAAAATATGATTTTTTTATTTTTTTTCAAATTTTTTGAATTTCTTGAAAATGTGACATTGACGTGCAATCTCAAAAATTCGGCGGCAAAAAAAGTGGCCTTAAATTTTTTTGCCGCATCTTGAAAAAACAAAAAACTATCGAAACTAAATTAATGCAGTTAATAGAAAAAAATATGAATTTTTTATTGGTGGAAACCGAAATTCTCTAGGTTTAATAGTTTTGGAGTTATTGCACGCCAATGTAAATTTTTTGACAAATATAAAAAACTTTAAGAAAAATTTAAAAAATCATATTTTTAAAACGGGGCGTTTTTGGAAAAAAATCCCATAGAGGTTTTTCTCTAACATCGGTGGGCTACACATAAAAAAATAATCAGCGAAACCCGTGACTCAAGTCCTCATACCTGCCTGAATCGGCGCGGAAATCATCTATAATAATTTAATTCAATGAATAATTAATCTCATTTTATCCTTTAATAATAATTAAATTAATAATTATAAACAAAACTTTATTAAATTAAGATGTACAGAAAAAATATCGAATACCGTTGAACATTCTTGACTGTATTAAGTAACTCGGTAGAATAAACTTTTTGAATTTTGATAAACTAAGTAAAATATTACTCAACCTTTGAGCCTCAACGAGCTTCAATTAACACACAAAAATTATTGTTGAACATTCATGGACAATGGCTGCGTTCAATGGAAACAGCAAAACTAATCAAAATTCATCAAATGATAAGTTTTGCTAGCAAATTACTGAACGGCTAATATCTGTCACTTGTCACAACCACCATTTGAGGTTAGAAATTTTTCTTTATTTATTTATTTTAGCATCATACAGAGTCATGGAGAGACCCTGGCCTGTGATAGGGGCCCTCCATTAATTTTGCAAAAAAAATATCCAAAAATACTCACAAAAAGTACATTCCCGCGCTTTTATAAAATTAATCAAAACTAATCATCTCAAAACGTTGATGAGGAATAATTCAGCGACATCTGTCAATCGAAACTGATCATAGCGTTCAGTAGTGATTTGACAGCAAAACTCGTCGAAAGCTGTCAAATCACTACTGAACGCTATGGTTTTGCTGTTTCCATTGAACGCCGCCAATGTTATTAATATTTTAGCAACGATCAAAGAGCCATATAGAAAAAAATCTGCCTACATGAGAAAATGTATATAATATAAACAATAAGCAAAATAACAAAAGTGTTCAGCAACCTATAGTACCTATATAGATATATCTATAACAGGCTTTAACGACTCATTGTTATGGGATTGGTCAGGTGTGGCCTACCTATAGGAATAAATAATATTTACGATATTACCTAGGCGGAATTTCAGAAGTTTTATTGGTACCCCCCAAATATTTCGTAAAAGCTCAAACAGTGTACACTAGAATTCAAAAAAACAAGCCGATGTTCCAAAAAAACGATTACGAAAAAATGTGCTCCATGCACCTATATTAAGCCCAAACGATGCCCCCCGAATTGCAAAGTTAATGATCTCCGAGTTCCTGTACTTTGAAAAAGATACCCTATTTGATTGGGGTCTCAAAAATAATATTTATAAAATTTTTTTTTTATTCTCCAAAATAATATCTGGTGGCCCTAGAGACTTTTTTTTCCGAATTTAACGCTATTTTAAAATTTGCGTAATTTAAATTTTTAGTACGATGCATATCTGAAATGTAATTTTTTTTTCAAATATTTAGTTTGATGTTTTCTGCCTTTAAATGAAAAACACAAAAATCTTTAGAAATTACCTCGGACGCTATATTTCGATTCAGCAGCACAAAACACATAGAAATAACAAGATCACATATCTCGTACATTATATTTATTTTTTGGGGACCTGTGTTATTGTCGAATTTATTTTTTCGTCAAGCTATGTAGTTTTAATAATAATCAACAAATTGCAATGTTTCATATCCAATATTTTGTTGGTCAAATTTTTTATAAAATTATTACTTTAAGTCAGAGTTTAGGTAAAATTCTGACTTAAAGTCAGAATTAAGTGATAAAATATTACAGTGGCTTTTTTAGTCATTCATTATGAGGAAAGGTTCAATAATGATTAACCCTTTTAGCCATTCATAATGAGGAAAGGTTCAATAATACTCGATGACATAGGACCAAATAAAAAAAATAAAATTAGTTTTTTGTAAACCAAACTATATTTTTTCTACGTATTTTTGGGCGCTGGAAACTAATATGGCAATGAAAAAAATTCTTTAACCTAAAAATCTTGACATTGGGTTTTTTTGTATGCATTCAAGGCCTAAAGAAAAATCCGCAGGATTTCAGAAAAAGTTTTTTTTTGTGGAAATATTGCTAAATAAAAATGATTCGTGTCATTACAGATTTTAAATATCTACCCTAGTTAATTTTTTACAGATCCACAAACTCCAGAGATGTCACTTTTTTCGTGTTTTTCCCATATATTTCATTAAAAATTTTATATAAATAATACAGATACAGCCAAAAATTTATATATGTAATACTACTACATACATATGCTTTTTAAAAACATTACATATATTTTTGTATGTCCAGTAGGGTTTGACGTTGCACATGTCAAAAGAAATATATCATAATATTGTCTGATACCCTTAAGCAGACTGTTTTTCTCAAGTTTTTTAACGATTTAAACAACTTTTACAATAAAAAGTCCAAACCTCCCTGATCCCTGATCCCTAATTTAAAATTAGTAATTTGTTTCACGCACAGTGGCAGAATTTTATCGTAAAGCTGGTACAAACCGAAAATAATCTTTTTTTTTTGCATAACTGGCAAACAAGCGTTTAAGAGGTCATCCATTTTATAAATAGTAATAAATTTTCAATAAATAAAATGACGGTTTTAATACGGTGGACAAAAATGATTAATTATAATATTTTTTTTTTTCATACATTTATAAATATTTTTCATTATCATATTCGTTTCCAGCGCCCAAAAATACGTAGAAAAAATATAGTCTGGTTTATAAACTTTTTTTTGTGGTCCTGTGTGATTAGTTATTTGATACTTTTATGTCCCATGAAAAATATAACACAACTGCCGCGGCATGTCATGCCGGCAATTAGTAAGGCAAAGCGACTTTTTATTCTAGGTGAAATGTAAATATTTAAATACTATATCATAAATATATTTAGAAATAGTGAGTAAGGTTAATAACCTTTATCAATCAAAATAGGAATTTATAATAAAGTGATCAATCCATACTTAAAAACAATGTAGGTAAAAAAATTCTCATTTAAAGAATCATATGCGATCATGTCGATCATATGAATATGAAGAGTTTTACTGAAAGGTTTTTAATCCAATCTTGTTTAAATGTTCATAAGGATAGCTGAAATGAAAATAAAAAATATATACCTATTGGTTGTTAGTTGATTTTAACCTCAGATTAATTTCCGTACCCGAAATTTCTTTATAATCTTATTTAATAATAATAATAATAATTTTTTATTGTACACACACCTACAATGTAGGTCCTACATACAACTGGCCATCGACCCAAGTCCTTTAGCCCTTCTTATTTATTACAGTTTAACAGTGTTTTTTTTTTGTTCTTGTACGTTTTTTGTACTTGTGCGTTTTTTTGGAAACAGTCCTCTTTTAAATTTCCCAGCAAAAGGAGGTGGAGTGTCTCATTAGTTTGCTACACTTTCTGTATCCATGTATATATTTATTTACACCTAAATTCCTTCTAGGAGGTAAACCCTTAGGTTTTTCTCCGATTTTTTTTAAGATTACCCCGACAAATCTTAAAAACTATCAAAAGGTCGCAGGTTTGGTAAAGATAAGATTTCCTCGAGAGAATTCTTGTAAGATTTCCTCCAATTTGTAATGTACTTTTTAACTGATTTTAATTTTAAAACCCAAAAATAGACAAGTAAAATACGTAAGCACGAACCAATAAATTTGCTTATATAAAAAATAATATTGAGTACCATATGTTTCAAATTGGCAACCGAGTAAAGCTGATGTCATAGCATGCCGTAGAACACGACCTCTACAATGTTAATCACTATAGCACAGCGCAAATATTTGTTTGTGTACGTTTCTGTACGTGGGATGATGCTTAATATTTACAAGGTGTGTAAAATAAAACGAATATATTTTTTTTACTACCGTGTGGAACATCAAAAGATTTTTGGTACCCATTTTGTTATAGAAAGCTTACACAAACTCATATGATTGGAACCCTTTATTGCTTTGTGAAGCTGCGGTTTCTATACTCCTTATACAATACAAGTTAAGCTTGTTTTTTAACAGGAAAGCTGATATTTAAGACCGTGCAATTTTAAATGGTGGCACCTTTGCCAATTTTCTAACTTTTTTTTGTCCTACAGGCCTCCCTTGAAAAAATATTTTTTCTTCAAGCGTACTAAAATGTTCATATTTTACAACTGAACACACTAGTTAGAAGTGATCTATTTTTTTACAGTAAAAAAAATTAGTTCATTGTTGTACGCCGTAAAAAAAATTAGTCCAAACCACCACTGGCGACAGCACTCTTTGACTTTGATGACAGCCATACTTCAAACTTGCTTGTTTATTATGCAAACAGGTGGTTGACACGAGATTCTGTGCAAAAACCTTGTGTGAAATTAATTAAAAATGATTGAAGAAGAATATATGGTTTATACACCTACAAATCTCTCCGAAATTGCAAATGCTACATTAGACAAGTTACCATCGAAATCGCGAAAAGTGTACGATTTAGCCTACGAAAAAAAATCAAAATGAGCTAAGGAAGGTTTATGTTTATTATGAAAGGGTTTTATTGGTCTATTTTAATAAAAAACATACTTTATTACTGAATAAATTAATATTTAAAAAAATACATATAGGATGCTTGAAGAAAAAATATTATGTTTCACTCAGAGGAAAATTGCTTTTTTTACTCGTCTGCTTCGCGTCGTCCGTAAATTCTACAGACGTAAAAAAAGGCTTCACCTCTTAGCAAATATATATATATATATATAAATAAAACATCGGGGCGCTAAAGGGTTTATAAAACAGTGATCCTTCCATCGGTTTTATATGGTGTGGAACTATGAGACAAAGAAAGTATCTGAAAAGCTGGAAAGATGGGAAAGAAAAAATCTTAGACGAAAATATTGAGGAATAAAATAATGGAACTATATAAAAGGCCTACAAGTATACAAGTGATAAAAGGACAAAGAGTGAGATGGTTGGGACATGGGGTGCAAATGGACAATAGTCGAGTGGAAAAAAAAGTGTTAAGCATAGAAGAAGGAGACAAGAAAAAAGGGGTCGTCCAATAAAAAAATGGCTGGATAATGTGAAAGAGGACTTGAAAAGCGTGGGAGTGCATAATTGGGACGGTACAGCAAATGATCGTCAGGGTTGGAGAAGGATAATTTAAACAATAGAAGCCATGGGCCTTTAAGGCATGAAGCGCTCATATATTAATATTATTAAAAAACTTCTGGAATCGATTTTTTTTTATAATAATGAAAAAAAAAATATATTTGAAGGAGACCAACGTAAGATTTATAAGTGAAATCTTGCAAGGAAAGTGGAAAATTTGTATTTTTTTTTAAATTGCTATTGCTAGGTTAAACCTATATTTTTTTAAACGCAAATTTATCCATATATGATATGTATTTCCAATAATTTTTGAAACAATATATGCATTTTACATGAAAATGCTTTTTTTTGCTGGTAGCGAACTCTAGAAATTGTTCGATTTTGGCAAAATTTGTTTTGAAGGATTTTTTATAGGGGAAAATAAAATGGGGGGTTAACATTTCAAATTTTCGCATTTTAAGAAGCACCCTATAGGCCTAGTGAATGTCTAGATGACCAGATATCTAAAGTTGTATGTGGATCATGATTACTGTTAATTAGTTCTAGTCTTTCCTTCTTAGGAAGAGTAATTAACCAGTGGTCAGCATATTCATGGACTTCTAGATAAAACAATTGCTTTAAATAAGCGATTATCTTCCAAATCTAACGGGGAATAATGATTCGATTTTTATATCTAAAATTCAGAGTCTAGTCAGGGTCATTATCAAATATCGTTAAACAAATATGAAAAATATAAAGTTAGTTTTTTGGAATGTTGTTGCTTTTTTGAAAGAATAAAGAAGGCATTTTTAGACTAATATGTATTTAAACCCTTAAGCAAACTGCAGCATAAATAAAGAAGCAATAAAAAATTGTTGCAAATATAAATAAACATGACCAGTGCGATTTTCTAGTGAATGATAGAATTCTACTCACCTCTAAATTTTAAAACACTCACTGCTCAACGATCAGATTGCTACTAGTCTTACATCGTAATTTAAAAAAATATATATTAAATGAAAGTGTACTAACCTCGCAAACTATCAAGAAAGTGTTAGTTTAAAAGTTAACCCATACTTTTTACCGGTTACGTTTAACCACGAGGTTACTATCGAATTGTGTTTAACCAACAATTTAAATAATCAATTCTTATCTTAACTTATAGTTATCTCTTAACCAACACTTAACTATCGATTGATATAAAGGATTACCTTTAACGAGGTTAATGTATTTCTTGAAACTTACATAATTCAAATTATACTAATGCGACTTTACTATATATTTTTCTGCTATTTTAAAATTTATTTGAGTAATTTTTGGAAAAATTCTGGTAAACTTGTTGTACGCTTTTTTCTTCATGAAGTTCTTCCTCGGGTTTTTGTTAATCATGAAATACATCGCGCACGTTTTGTTTTGCAATAATTAGTATGGCTCTCTTTTTCAGTAGTACAGCTTTTTTAGTCTTTAGTGTAGTTGACAGGTTTGTAAAATTTCTAATATCTTCCATGCATTTAATACACCCTGTATGTGTACGTACATTCTCAGAAATAGTTGTGTTATAAAATTGGAATACAAATTATTTTGTAGACAAACAATAGAACAAAATTGTAAAAAAATTATTATTGTAGTAGGTATATTTTAAAATACATGTAGTAAAAATTAATATGTTGGCGCGTGTGTCATAATTTACCTCCGTAGCTACGCGTAGGAGCATAAAAGTAATGTAAAAGTGTTACATTTTAATAGAAATACATTGTTCAGATAAAATACACGTGTTAAAGCACCAGTATTTTACTCGGTATTTTATATTGTAGTAGGAAACAAAATAATAAGAAAAACACTCTAAAATCAAAAATATAAATCTTTTTGATATGTCCAGGGATTTTCAACCAATATCAAGAGTATATCCTGATAGAAGAGAAGCTAGGCAATTAATTACCTAGCTTATCTGATGGTTTTGAACTCATAACTATCATTAACTTAAAGTAATGAGAATATAAAATATATAACACTGAGAGAAGAAATACTTATATTAAGAGAAACAATTCTCGAAATGAGAATATTTGTTTAGTTTTTAAATTGTCGGCCCTGCACTACAAAATTCATGAAATAAAACCCCGAGGTCACATATAAAACCGCATTGAGTTTTCTATTGAAAAGACTGAAGCTGAAGCTGAAAAGACGACCACCTTATGGGTGAAGACCCTCGATGATTTAGAAATAGATAGCGTAGCGCTGCGTCCACTCCAACAACTAATAACTCTTCTTTCTAGAATCGCATACCGTTAAAATAAAGTATCGCCAACATCTCGGTTTGTTTGTAAACAAATAGTAGGTATATTCAGGCCTGAACAATAACAGTTACCAGTAACTAGTATTGTTGTCTCTGTTAGAACAAAGATGTGCGAATAAGACAGACGAATGTTTATGTTGCCGACGTTTTTGTCAGTTTTAACAAATGAAATGCCCATTCTAGAGAGAAGAGTTATTAGTTCGTTGGTCCACTGTAGATAAGGGATAAAGATCTAGTTGACTTCGGAGGAGGTTCGTAGCCCTGAAATATTCGTTTTCCTAACTAGGCTAAAAACAAATAAAAAATATCCGTTTGGACTGTTTCAAAGTTGGTTTTGCTATTTTTGTCCTAGTAGTATACTCATGTCCTGCTAGATTTAAAATATTCCTCACCGTGCGGGGTTGGTTGGCCTTAGTATCCCGCGTCGAAACATTTCCACAGCAGGCCAGACAAGTTTTTATTATTAGTAAAACCTAATCCAGAAAGTGGATTTAATAGTTTACGGATAAATTAAATGTATAATATTTAAATAAATCAACATAATATGAATAATTTAAAAAGCATTTTTTCAAATAAATAGTTCAAAATTAAAATTTGATTTTTTTCCTTTGTGGATTCCTTCTAGAATTGAATTTTATATTCATTCTCTACTACTACATTTAAAAAGCATTTTTAGTTAGTAGTCATATTGTTTACTAGTTGTTTACAGTATGCCAACATCAAAGCATTTATTTTAATTTCCAGGAAACTCTCTGCAGAGTTAACCCTATATTGCACATAACTTTGTTTTGCAACGAACAAAAATTTATGATATTTGACTTGCATAATTCACTAATATTGAAAAAAAAATTGTTTTTTTTCAAAAAATTTTATACATTTATTTTTAAACCCCATCCGGAAACATTGTACACATAAAGAACAAAAACGAATATAAAACTAAAAAATATCTATGTCTACTTACTCACAAATTATATGTGGTAATTAAAAAAACAATTTTTAGAATTTTTTAGAACTTGAAAAAACGTTTACAAAAAAATCAACACACTAACAGAAATTCGACTCCAGCTAATTTAGAAGTGTGTGACATGATCAGCTGTATAAATATTTACCGGCAATATTAGATACTACAGCATGCTATCTATCAAAAGTATACTCCAAGTTGAAGACCAGTGTTCCCAAGTGAAAACTATGTGACCATTAAGTTTTGTATTTTGATTATTAAAAAATTCAGGTATCTTAATGCCTAGTATTCCCAAATGAGTACAAGGTGCAATATAGGGTTAAAATTTCCAATAGAATTACCCGGCCAACGTTGCAACGTTTAATTGTTACGACAGATTTTCCTAGAATTTCATATTATTCAATTATACTGGTATTTGATATCAATTAGTGGCTTATATTACCTTCCTACATGATTGAACTACAATATCAGATTAATAATCTAGACCGGGTACAAATTAAAACGGGTACAAAAGTAAAAATTAACAAGTAAATATTTTCCTACGTATAATCCTTGCAGACATGTGTAACACATGATGAGTTCTCCACTGAGCACGCTCTTAATGCATCTGTACCTGTCTCTCATTTTAACTTTTGTAAACAAATAACTTTTGTACAATTCGCGGGTTCGCAGGAGTGATCTTCCTGGATATCCCAAAAGCCTTTGACACAGTTTGGCACAAAGGACTAGTAACCAAAGTTTTTAAATATATAAAATAAAATATATTATCCTATGTAAAGGAGCATTTTTCAGGAAATTCGATTAAAACGCCAAATCTGCTGTATGTTTTGAATTTTAATCTCATGCTATGAAACGCGTTTTTAAAAATAAAGAATAAAATTTTCTAGGAAAGGCCTGATAGATTTTTTCAGATTCATTTAGTTGTGTGCTTGAATATACAACCTGTTTAATCCGTGTACTGGAATTAATGTTATAAAAATATACAGATGCTAAGAAATCTTTCTAAATAATTTTTTAATACATTAGGTGTCGGTTATGTTTTCATATAAAGTTGCATTATTATTTATTTATAATAATTTATTAACATAAAAATCCTAAAATAACAAAGAGCCCAAAAAAATTGTATTTAGTTTAAGCATATTTTGTATTTTTAGGCTATTAAAGAATTCTAATTATGTATTATAATTTGGATGTTTTTTTTTTAACAAAATAAACCAAGACATAGAACATGTACGTACACGCCATTTTTAGGCAAATAAAAGTCACGACAAGCCATAAAAAACTTTTAGAACGGGACTGCTATTGTTATGTGGGACTTTATTTCTCTTGCATTGGTAAACGCGATAGATGAGCAAAAGTTATCCAGACAGCTTGTTACTAGAGACGCAGAAAACATTTCGGGACCACAAAGGTCCGCACCAATACATATGTGACCCTGCACAAAGAACCCCAGTTAGTGTATCAAATTAAAAAAATAGAATTTTTATGTAAAAACTTTTTTACATAAGAATCCGACAAAAAAAGAAATACGTAAATTTGACATACTGTGTTTTTTGTTCATGATTGCAAATAAACATTATTTAAAACTGATATACCTATTTGTCTCATGAAAATCATATAGAGGAAAATAAAACAGAACCTACAATTTGATAATAATTAATTGTCGCCCAACACGTTGGGCGCCATTTTAAAAAGCAAATTTAAAACAACTTCATTGTAAAAAAAATGTAAATTACTGAATTACCTAGGGGTAAACCGCTGAGGATTTCAGGTGTACAAAGTGGGAGAAATCTTAAAGGTAATCTTTCGAGGAAATCTCATCTTTACCATCTTCTTTAGGTAATTTTTAGGATTTTTCGAGGTAACCTTGAAGGAAACTCTAAGAAAAATCATAGAGATTACCTCCTAGAAGGAGTTTAGGTGTAAATTTTTTTTCAGCGGTTTACTCCCTCGTGAAGTACAATAAAATCAAATTAACTAATTTTAAAACCAAAAGTAAAGAAAATATTGATTATAGCATAGACAAATAAAAGTCATGGAAAGCCATAAAAAGCTATAACAACGAATTTGAGATTTTGGAGCTTTGTAATTTATCCCCAGTTGTGGCTTTGGTAAATGCAATAGATGAGCAAAAATTATCTGAACAGATTGTTTCTGAAGACGCACTAAATAACATTTCGGAGCCACATCTATAGCTATTTAAGCGCATACTTTCAAGGTTGCAAAGTATTCAATAATAATGGTTTTGACTCGTGAACTTAAGAATTATTATTATTTCATAATTAAAAGATACAAAGGGTTTCTAAATGCATTTAAAACGCCTAATAATGCTTAGGATTTAAATCATGAAGGTTATGTGCTAACAAATAAACATTTATTAAGCCCTAGTTATAGCAGAGTAAAGCATTATAAAATATAAAAGTAAAAATGTAATGAATAATATTTGCATTTGATATTAAAACCAGTCGTGTTTTCTTCATTACGATTGTTATTTATGTAACAATACCCATTTTACTTAATGTATTAGCAAAATTTAGATAAGGTATTATAGGTTTGTAGGAATATTTTTACACTTGTACAAAAATTGTTTAGGTAGTTGTATAGTTTACATGTTTACAATGGATGAGTTGTTTTGAAATGAGAAACTTTTCCTAAAAATTTAAGCGTTATTCTAAAAGGCACTTTCATGAAAATAAACAAGAAACAACCTCATTGCGATACAAAATGTAAATTATTGAATTATTTAGTCAATAAACTAATAAACTAATTCTAAACAAAAAAAAAAGAAATCATCGACAAATATAAGTCAAGAGAAGCCATAAAAAACTATTACAAAGGAGCGATTGCAAGGTGGGGCTTTGTCCTTTATTTGTACCTAGTTGTGGCCTTGGTAAACGCGATAGATGAGCAAAAATTATCTAGACAGCCTGTTACCAGAGACGCATTAAATAACATTTCGGGAGCACAAAAGTTTACACCTATTTTTAGTTATTTATTCGCATACTTTCATGATTGCAAATAAACATTATTTAAAACTGATATATTTGTATTGTGAAAACCAAACAGGAGATAATAAAACAGAACCTGCAGTTTGATGTTAACTAAATGGCGCCCAACACGTTGGGCGCCATTTAAAAAAGCAAATTTAAAACAAATTCATTGTAAAAAATTGTAAATTACCAAATTAACGTGGGTAACCGCTAAGGATTTCAGGTGTACAAACTGGGAGAAATCTTAAATGTAATCTTTCGAGGAAATAACATTTCGGGACCACAAAAGTGTATACCTATCTTTAGGTATTTATGCGCAAACTTTCATGATCAAACATTATTTAAAACTGATATATTTGTTTCGTGAAAAGCATATAAGAGAAAATAAAACGGAATCTACAAATCGAAGTTAACCACAGTGGTTTGGACTCAGGCATCACTATTTAAAATTATCTGGAATACCAAGTTTGGGCAAAGAATTAAGTTTTTTACGTCACGTTTTAAAACTTTGTTAAACTCATTGTTTTTTTAAAAAATATCAAAAAAAAAAAATATGTGCCGTAGAAATGATGCCACATAAATGGTATAAAATCGCAAATTCCCCATTTTACAACCGTTGTTCAAAAGACTCTAAAGCAGTTAATTAGCGCCCAAAACATCGTAGTAAAAATGTCCATTAATCAATAAAATAATTAAAACTAGTTTTAAAATGAAAAAAAGAAAAATTATGATTACACCATAGAAAAATGAAAGTCACGAGAAGCCATAAAACAGCGGAGCTTTGATTGTAAGGTGGGGCTTTGCCCTTTATTTGTCCCTAGTTTAAGCCTTGGCAAACGCGATAGATGAGTAAAAATTATCCAGACATCATGTTACTAGATACGCACTAAATCAAATTTCGGGTACACAAAAGTCTATAATAGAGACCTATGTTTATGTATGTGCATAGGTGGATATTTCTCGTGAATCTTAGGGTCATTATTAATTAATAAAAAAAATAGATATTAAGGCCTTCCAACACTACTTAAATTAATAATGCTTGGGATTTTAATCAAGATGGTTCCATGCTACCAAATAAATATGGTCCATGTTGTTATTAAATGTGTTCATATTTGTTTTACATTTTTATTTATTCTACCGTCTTGAGATGAAACTATGTACGTATTCCTTATAGCCTTTAAGGCTAATATTTCTTATTAGGCTGGAGGTCCAATAAAGGCTTTTTGCTAAATTGCTGATTGCTGATACTGCAGTGCTAATTGTTGTTTTTTTTTGTTAAATTTCTACATTTTTTTGCTTTCTTTAGATTTTCTTAAATTCAAACTTCACCTGGTTTAATGTTTGACATTTTGTTAAAAAAAAATAGATTATGGACCACTGAAACGATTTCTTTATGACTTTTTCTGTTAAATACACTGCAAAACAATCGTTTGGACTTTTTGTCTAATTTGTAAATTTGTATACAAAAAAAAAGTCCAAACCAATGCACTTTTTTTTAAATCAAAAGTGGTCTCAAGGGCAGCCAAACTGCGGTTGTATAAAACAATAATTAGACCAATAGTAACTTTTAGCAGTGAAACATGGGTGTTAACAAAGATTATGGAAACTAAGTTAGAAATAGGGGAAGAAAAATGTAAGGAGAATTTTTGGAGGAAGAAAATGAGGGTATATCTGGGAAACAAGGTTCAATAACGAGTTATATGAATTATATAAAAAGCCAAAAACTACAGCAATAGTTAAGTCCCAAAAAATAAAATGGATGGGGCATATCCTAAGAATGGAAGAAGGAAAATGGCAAAGCACCTATTGAAACCTACAGGAATTGATTATAATCAATATAATTAAAGAGGAAGAGGGAGACCCAAAGAAAAGTGAAAAAAGCAAGTAGAGAAGGATCTGGAAAGTCTTGCAGTTAGAGCATGGAAAGTGTTAGCTAGAGATAGGAAAAGATAGAGAAGGATTGTTTAACAAGCCTCGGGCGTATAGGCCTGTTATGCGATATATAAATATAAATGCAATAAAGCGTGAACGTTTTAATTTAATTATCACATTTATAATTATGATTAAAATATAAATTTCCTGTCTTGATAAACTATTATAGACTAAGTTTTTCGACGTTTTTATTTAACGCCCCACTATTTTACAAATTTAACGACAAAAGGAAACAATTTTTTCTGAAGAAAAGATGTGCGGACCCACGCAAAAAGTCTTGTTTGATATTTACATTTTAAATTTAATTGTCCAAATTGTGTATTATTTTCCTGTTTAAAAAAGATATGGGATCCAATACCAACAAATATTTAACTTGCAGTTGGGCGCATATATTTTTATATATTTAAACTATGACCGAAATAAAGCATTGTTTGGGAAATGACAGTTATAAAAAAACAGTTATAATAGAGTACCTACTTTCTCAGCATGAACTAACTTATAATACTTTTGACAGAAGTTCTGTCACAGAACAAATTCGACAAAAACAATATCTATCAGATACAGGTGTACTAATGTCATAATTCGGGAGAGTACTATAATAACAACATGCACACTATACAGAAACAATATAGAGTGAATTGGCGCCCAACACGTTGGGCGCTATTTTACAATTTTATGACAAATAAAATCAACTTTGTTAATGTAAAATATGTAGACTCATACAAGAAAAGAATCTTGTTATTTACATTTAGAAGCTTTAGGCAGTGTTTTGATTGGCACGCAACCTGTTGGGCGCTAGTTTACGAAAAATTTAACGCAAATTTAAATATTAATGGTCTCAAATAAAAATCTGTGGAACTAAATATAATTTTTCTTTTTTGTCAATCTAGGTAGGTACATAAAAAATATATGCACCAGAAGTTATTTCGGAAGTTATTCAATAATTATTATTTCATTTAAAAGTTTTATTCTAGTAATACCATCTTTAAATAAACCCTTTAAACAATTGATAATACCAACATAAATCGATCCGGGGGCAGTTTTCAAGTCCAATGACACTGGAGAGCTCCGGGTTTCCGGTTGACTAGCACGCCACTGCCTATTACTTTATATTTCGAGTAATTTAATTAAAATTATGCAATATAATTGGATAATAACAAATTATGATAAAAAATTAAATGAATCTTACTGACGTAGCTAAGTCAGCTGTTACATAGACATTGGAAGTTAAATATAGATGTGCTGTAAACAGAAATGAAAGTGAAAAGTTTAAAGGAATTAAATTCCCTATTTTCTACCTACCTGAACATAATTCCGATTTTTCCACCTCTTCATCTGACTCTGTACCCGAATCGTGGTTTTCTTCACCCTAATCAAAGAAATTTTTGTTTCAATTATGGAAAATATCTACTAATTTTTAGGTGACTGCTGATTTTAGAAACATTTAAAAAAAATATTACAAGAAATGTTCTAAACTTAAGTTTCAATATTTAGTTTTTTAATACCTACTTATACTATATAAATTTGTATAAATAGTTATTAGGTTAGTTAGTTTTCATAGGCAACTATATAAAACAGCAGTTCCTTTGTTCTGTGAAATTGTAGTAGCCATTTTCCATGGCACTTTTGACCTTGTAAGAAGTGTACAAAAGTTAGATACACCTACCTTTTCCGTATCCTCATTGATTGACTGTGTTTTTAATTTGTGTGTTAAAAATTTTAACATATTTTGTTTCCCTGACGATTGATTTCCCGTAGACGACGCCACTTTGAAGCCGGTTTTTTTCAATTTTTGCGGCGAAAAAAAAGTTGTTAATACTTGAAAACGTTTATAAATTGCATACTGTGAGTTTTAGATGAATTTGGAAGGTTTAAAATAGGTTTGTATTGTGTGAAAAAGAGACGGGTAATTCGGAGAGTAAACGCGAAACCAACTCAGCGCCGTTTAAAATACTACTGATTTTACTCTACTCAAGTCAGCTGCATACTATAGGACGTCGTGGAGTTGTCAGACGTCCAGGTTTGTCCGGACATATCCGGCTGTTGCTTATGCGTCCACCTTTTTTTTCATGTCATGCTAGACTTTCTTACCTTTATTTAATATTATAAAAAATAAGCTTAAACTTTATTATTTTTTTCAAGGTTACAACATACATATTAAATTTTTCGTAAAACAATAATTGTAGATAAAAGGCACACATAATTACTTAATTATTAACACTTATATTTTTCTTAATTTTAACCTATTATTTATATATTTAGTATTTAATTATTTTTAATAAAATAATAATAAAATAATTTAGATGTGTACTAAAATAATATTTTATATAACAGTTTTTATTTCTTAAAGGTACTCTTTGCTTTTTTTTATTTTTTTTATTATTTGGCTTTAAGAGGGACTAGAACCAACGAATTTACATTTTACGTGAGTACTGTAAGTTACATTACCCAAATTAAATTAAAATTCGTTACAGTCTGTAGTCGAACTTTAAACTAAATATTCACCAGTCAAAATACGTTATAGACTTTTTCTTCAGTTAATGATCAGGAAAGTGTCCGGTATTGTACGTATTTTTCAATATATTTCTCCGAATTTTGTTTTTAACATCTGGCAGCCTTAGGTGTAATATACTATTATACCTTAAAAAGAGCCATCTTGCAATGTTCTACAAATAAATGTCTCCCACTGATATAATAAATGTACTCAATTCAATTATAAATATAATTTTTTAAATGCTTCTATTTTTATCTTAAAAGCGTTGGTACTATCATAATTGATAGTATAATAACACGTTGTTATAGATAATAAAATGTGGCAACAGTGGAAGTCTTTATCAAATAGCTTATAGAATTCATTGATGTTAAATAATGGGTAATACTTCATGTAGAAGGGGACAACAACTTTCCAGTTTTTTCGGCCATTATGTTTTGCCTTTGTTTGAGGGACTTTTCAAAGTTTGAAAACAAATTAAAGATATAAAACAAAACTTTTAGTAAATAAAGGGTTTAATTGATAAAATAAAAACAAATAATGCTGTTATTTTTATCTTTTAAAGGTTGATTTAAAAAATTTATACAATAAATAATTAATAACTGCATTGTCCAGATCCTAGTTTAATAAATACATGAACGTCCTTCAGTTTTATTCACTTGGAAAATTATTACCTACCTACTATTAACAATTATTCTATTGGGGCCCCAATTTAACATATAGGTACCGACTTTGTAAGTATACAATGTATTTATGTATGTATTTTTATGGCTATAAAAAATACTAGACTAGTATTACTAGTATTCATATCAACTACTTCATATGTTGGTAGGTTAGATAACCTACCATCAGGTATTTAAAAAAAGATGATAATTATCAATTTGGTTAACCAAAATTGAATTTTTATCCAAATTTAAAATGTTTTACCTAGTAAATTATAAATAGTTAATAAAATATATTTGAGATAGCCTTTAAGGTAGGAAATCCGGAATGAGAAACATAAAAAGTTAGTGAAATTTCCTGGAGTTGATTCTTTATAAATATATACCTAGATAGAGCCACTAGCTATTATCTGCAGTTTACTTTCATCCTTTTCCTTCAATTATTAAATAAAATGTTGCGCATGCCTACTATTCAAAGCTTTCTACCAACTAGACTGCTGCTATTGATCGGCAGCAGGAATTTTAGTTCATAACTTGGCAGTTAGGATCGCTAATCATCTATTTAAATATGTAGTTTACAGTAAACTGTTTACTTAAATTGTTTCTGGATAAAAAACGGAAGCTACTTTCGCGTTGGGCGCCAGTTAATAATAGGGTTCATTAAATTTAAAATTAGAAAATAATATAACAATGGAAGCAAGGCTTGCATTTCATAGTATACTATATATATATATATATATATACCTAGGGAAAGGAACCCTAAGTTGACGAACATAAGCTTTGATGGTTTGTATAAAATAGGGTTTTCATTAATTTTTTTTTATTTAGAAGTTGGTAATTTAGTTAATAGTTTATCTAATTTATACATTTTGTTTATTTTAATTATTTATTTCTTTTATAAAAAAATGTAAAATAAGTCATCTTATAACCAGGAGAAAGTTGGCGAACAATAAAAATTCTAAAATAAAAAACTTTATTAAAAAAAATAATATGAATAAGAAAAATAGCTTAAAACTTGCTGGGTTAATAAAGGGTAATAGTGAAAATTGACTAAATTGAAGTACGTTTTTAAATAATTTTGATATTTTTAAAAAACTTTCGCAAGAATAAGAGTAACATAAAATAGTTAAATGGCTTATTTCAGAAATTTGCAAATATATACCTTATATGTATTTTATCCTTCATCTTATATGTATTTTACATCTATGGAAATAAAATTATTATTATTATTATTACCCAAAGGATAAGTTTAGCCATTCAAAGAAGAAATGCGGGCTTTGAAAAAGATACACTTCATTATATTTAAAGAATTTTAAAATTATTTCTTATTTAAATTACATTTTATGGTTTTGTCCGACACCGACCTGTAACTATTTCTGTCGCAAGCTTTGTCGTCCCTATCAATATGTAGTGGAAAGTAAAACTAAAACTTATAGTAATTTAACTTGATACATGGCGCCCAACGCGTCAATTAAGGAAATCATTATTTAATAAAAAACGCTGCCTTTTAGCTATCCAAATGTAATATTAAAATATCGCACTTTTGTATATTTGGAAGTTCATCGTCTCTCATGGCTAATGCCGCCAACTCCGATCGGACTCCTTGCTTTAGTATTTCATCGGCGTTTTGTTTTAGCAAAACGGAACAAACATAAATAAATTATTTTGCCACCAGCCACGACCTCAAAATTATAATAGGCAGTCAACCTGTTAAAACATTAAAAGTCTTATTCTTTACACATTAACGTCGTAGATTGGATTTAGATACAAATGAAAAAATATATATTATTTTTTTTTTGTAACGCGTTGGGCGCCAGTTCAAAAAAGTCCAAACCTAGAATTAAATACAGGTTATAATAAAAAAAAGCTTTGAATATAACTATGATATACTTTATTGTCAATATTTTTAACAATTTGAGATCTTAAAACTAATTATAAAAAATGTTTATTTTTAAAATAAAAAAAAGCTAAATATAATTTAAAAGAATCTGGGACAGGTGTATTTAAATATATACAATAATTTAAATCTATATGCACTATATTAATATAAATAATATAATATATAAAGGCACCTAATTTTATGTTTTTGTAGAAATTTCAAAAATTCAGTCGTTTATTATCTATAATTAAATATAATAAATATTTTTCCTCTAGAAACCTTATGAAAAGCTCAGTTTTCATTTGCCTTTTTAGTTTAAAAATTGTATTTTTAGGTGTTTTTTTTTTCTCCATATAGTTTTTTTTTTAAATTTGAGCTAAACATAATGTTTCTTGTACAAAACATTTGGAAAATACACACCAGTAGCATTTTCCAGTATTTGAAGCTTACAGCTATTCTTTAACTATCAATAGTTAAAATGGCCTTACTCTTTCAGTTTTGAATGAAGTTGCTCGACCATTTGTTCATTTACTTTGTTCCCTAAGCATAACTTAAAAAAATATTTTTTACATATATTTTTTATTAAGAACACATTTTTACTTAACCTTAATATGTAATCTAGTATCACATTAATTAAACTATGGACGTATTGTGTTAAGTCATAAATTTAACATAAGTAATATTTGATTAGCTCAAAAAATACTTGCATTTTCAATAACAAAAATAATCAACAAAACGTACAAAAAATCGTAATTTTAAATAACCATCCTCGCTTTTAAATTTAAAATATTAATACACCATTTGGCAGTGATTTAGTACGTATAGCATCCAATTAACAAACTGATAGTTGATTTAGCATTGTATCAGGATGTTCCAGTATTCTTATATATCTCTCGAGGTTTTACTTATGCAAAATTTTTAATGTGCCAATATATTTCATTATTTTTCTTCGCTTTACATCACATTTGGCAGTGATTTAGTACGTAAAGCATCAATTTGGCAACACTTCTTTCTGTTCTGGGCTAATTTTTAAGATTTTGTCTCGATATGCATATATCTGTCTGATGTCTTTAGCTTTAACAGAAATTGGCTTATAAATATATCCGTGAAAGTGTGAAATTCCTTCTTTATGCATCACAATATATTTTATTTAAACTGGATTAATATTAAATTATTTTAAACACTGTTCTACCTACATAGCAGTTTCCAGCGGCTGTGATTTACTCCTATTTGCATCGCTAATAGGATGGTTAAACGTAGGGCTACCCCCTAGCGGTGAATAATCAAAGTTCGTCTCTAATAATACCTCACTCTTTGCTCTAAGTTTAGGTTTAGGAACAGGCTCATCGAAATCAGTTTCTAGAATATTGACGGATTGAGGTCTATCATGAGCTAAAGCTACTGTATTAAAATCAGGACTGTAGTGTGGTTCAGCATACTCCCCCTTTGGAAGCCTATTCTTTAATTCTTGCAACAGGCCACCGCTTGGTCGCTCTCTACTAAAACTAGGATCATAACTTTTATTTTGATACGTATCCTGCGGAATTTCTGCCAGAGTTGTACTTGATTTACTATTTAAAGGTAAAGTGTCAGTATTATAATATTCACTGGGAGGATATGAAATTCCGCCATCGTTTATACTCATGATAGGTGTTTCATCAGTTGTATTGTCCTGCACCACGCTTTCAGCTCTAGATTGATAATTTGAATTTGCAGAAGCAAAAGTGGAATTATCCCTAAATCCTTCATTTCTAAATGACAAATCGTACGGGTTATTATATTGATTAGGTTTTGCGTATTGATTCTCTTTCGCGTATTGATTTTCTTTTGCGTATTGACTTTCGAATCGAGAAGGTGATTTATGGTATTCTATCGTAGGATTATAGGCGAAGGCAGATGGGTTTGGATTATTTTGTTCGTACATGTCGTAGGCGGATTGGTTATCTTCTACGGAGGAATTGTAAGCGGATTTTTCCATACTGTCCAACGAACCGTTGCTTATCATCTTCTTGTAATCTGAGTGTTTCGTTAATGTATCTGTTGATCGTGTACTCTACAAAAATAAAAATAATTATGGTTAAAATTTGATTTAATTTGTAAATTATTAGGTTCTCGCATATATTTAGCAAACTTAAGATCAAAGAGCTTAACCCCTTCCGCAAAATTTACCACAATATCCATAGTATAAGGACCTGTACCTTGAAAAACCTGCTGGAGCAGAAGGGCTTAATAGTAATGTTTCTAATGAACTAATTTTTGCCCTACACTCTTGTGTATTACAATTAAAAAAATACTTAATATGGCATCAGCCAACTTATTGAGTTATCCTTAGGTGTAATATTTCAAAATACTAATACTAATAATAATAATATTTAATTTATTCAAAAGTGTTAAGATATTAAACATATTTTATGATTTAAATGATAATTATAATTATTAGCACTTTTAATAAAGGTGTTAAAATCTCTGATCTATTTTTTTTTGGTAAGCAATGCAAATGTTCATGTGTTAGGGACACATATCCAATAGTTTGTTTAACGTCTGGTCTTTTCTTTATAAATATAGACATTAAATGTTTTGGAAAAAAAAACATAAACAAACTTACCAATTGTCCTGGTTTTCTCCTGTAATTGGGATCAGAAAAGCTACCCTGCGAAAGTCCTACCGATCTTAGAGAATGTAAACTTTGTCGGATGCTGTTTCTTCTTTCCAAACGTTGTGTTTTTCTGAACTTAGACTTTGAATACCAAAATGCTATTACTATTATAATAAGCAGTAAAGCCAATGCAAAGCTGCTTATCACTGAAATCATTATTAAATCATCTGCAAAGGGCATTATTCTAATGGTAACTTTTGGATCTAAAAACAAAAAAATATATAAATGTATATAAATTAAACCATAGAAAAAATCTCTCCAAAATATATATTTTGAAGAGATAACATTTTTTCTATGGTTTATTTAAATCAACTCCAATATGAGTAAGGATCAAGAATTTCTTAATTTGTATATAAATTATATTCTTGATAATAGACTGTGATAGGATACCCGATATATCATCGTTAAAGGCGTCATTAGACAACATTATTTCCGGTCAAATTAAACCAGTGTTAAGAAAAAAACTCATTCGTACCTATTTCACAAATAAATGGATGTCTTTCCTGGCACTCCTCAACTTCAACTGATTGATAAGCAAACATGGTACATTCGTTGATCTTATCGATATGTTGGACCCAAACCTTATCAGAATAGAGGTACCATTGATGTTGATTCCTCAAAAATTCGTACAAATACAGATAATTTGTGCTTCCAATCAGGTAGGGAATAGAAGCATTATCAGCCTGACAGAATGCTTTGGCTTCTGGAAAACTCATGGGAGCGCCAATGTACATGTAACAGGTTTCTCCGACCAAGTCCCACCCAGGTGGGCATTTTCCGTTGAGGATCGACTGGTTGTTCATGTGGTATGGTTGATAAAGGACCTCTAGAAGTTTCTGGTCGTCACTTTGATCACGAATACGACCTCCAACTGCTAAGGTTGTATTAAATCCCCAATAATTGTTTGCAGCATCGATTTTTGAGTTCCATAGTTGCAGAGTACTGAGGAAAGATAAAAATTTTACTATTTATTTTTAGTTTTTAAGTGAATTAGGAACTGTATTAACTCATTTAACGTTTTTATAGGAACTTTAAAATCAAAGACATGGATTACAACAGAAATATAAGAACAAAATAAAGCAATAGAATTGGGTTTAAGAAAACAGCTAGAACAAAATATAAGAGCTATAAAAAAGTGCGTACTTAATTTAAGGCACATAAGAGAATATTGTCAGCATAAAGTAAGAAAAGCAACTGAACTTAATGACGAAGATTGGAATATACTATACATGGGTAAGATATATTTTAGCTAAATTTTTAATATTTACAGACTAAGAGGACTTTTCGTTTTTGTCGGTTCGGGTATATTAATTCAGTTCCTAATTTTTATTTTAATAAGTGGATACGCGTGTATTGAAAAAAAAGTGCAGTGATAAGTGTTAAATAGTTTTTCATTGTTACAATTATTTTTTTATAATTAAAATAATAAGTTTAATTATTTATTGCTTGCCATCACCAATAGATATTTTTATTCTTTTATGTAATTATAAAAAGGAGTATATACTTTAACCGTAAATTAATTATGCATAAAAAAATGTGCGTAAGCTATAAAAGCTTTTTTTTTTTTGGATTTTGGACAGCATAGTTTTATGTTATAAAACTGTAAAACTTTTATAGAAATGTGTTAAACCCAGTTTTAGATAAAACCAAAACTTTTTTATGCTAATAATAAACAATCAAAAACGTGGCATTACTTTAATGACATGGTCGAAATCAGAAAAATAGATTTATTAGTTTACATTTAACTGTTAAATTTTATTTATTTTTTTGGGATTATAAAATGTATCATAGGAAAATTATATTTTATGTAAAACAACGAGTTCTTGGTCAGCAAACATATATGTATTATTAATGCCGCACTTAATCATCATATGAATTATTTTTAGTCAAACGTAACTTTTTATCCACCAGCAAAACATTTTTTTTTAGTGCGTGGCAACTGATGCCACCCGGCCCAGTAGCAATTTTTATGAATGGCATCATATTGATGTCACCTGGGGTTCAACGTGTTAACAACCCAACTACTACAAATAGTTTATGGCTCCACCTCAGTTTCTTTTATTATTTTTTGGTATTATAAAATATATCATATAAAAATTATATTTTATGTAAAACAACGAGTTCTGGGTCAGCAAACATATATGTATTATTAATGCCCCAATTAATCATCCTATAAATTATTTTTAGTCAAACGTAACTTTTTATCCACCAGCAAAACATTTTTTTCTACATTGATGTCGCCCGAGGCTAAACTCGGGGCTAAACGTGTTAACAACCCAACTACTACAATTCTTTTATGGCTCCACCTCGGTTTTTTTTTATTTAAATAATATTATAAAAGTTTTAATTATTTAATTAAAAGCATAAAAACAAAAGACAAGAACAAAGACCAACACAACATGCATTGTTACAAACAAACAGCAATGCAGTATGCTTACCTGTTGAACTCAAATCTGCATGCACCATGCAACAAAAAAATGTATTACTATTTTATATCAATTAATTTAAATTTAATATTAGCTAAATTCTAGATTCTAAATGGTTTTTATTAATAATTTAAAAGAATACACTAAATTATAATTATGTGTATGTATTTATTAATAATAATATAATATATTATACTATTATTATTATTATTATTATTATATAATATATTATTAGTACCCTATTATTAAACTATTATATTATACTATTAATAGTTGCGCACCAAATTAGCAAAAATTTCTGTCAAAATATTAATAATATTACTAAAAAAGTGAAATATTCTGTTTTTCCACAGGACTACAATGTAAACAATGTTAATATATTAATAAGTATTTTTTTTATAATAGGCACGCATGTTTGAATAAATGTAGAGCATTTGAAATAAGTATTATGTATTTATTTTTGCATATTTCTATTTATCTGTCAATAAATCTTATATATTCCTGGCATTCAGATTCATCTTTACAATATTTATTCGTCCACAAGTTATGCAAAGTTTGGCCAGTTTCATTACACTTGTGAGTACAATTTATCAGAAACGAAAAAATAGCTACTGAAGTAGCAGACCCATAATAATAAATGTTGGTCAAATTCTTTCTAATAAATTGATTCTTGCATAGTCTAGTACACAAATTTCCGTTACCCAAAGAAAATGTAATGATGCCAATGCGGAAAATATTTGGTACGAAAATATTTCGTAAAATATTTCGTAAAATATTTCATAAAATATTTCATAAAATATTTCACAAAATATTTCATAAAATATTTCATAAAATATTTCATAAAATGTTTCATAAAATATTTCATAAAATATTTCATAAAATATTTCATAAAATATTTCATAACATATTTCATAAAATATTTCATAAAAGGGATTATTATTATTATTATAAATATTCTGATTTGGGGTAATATATAAAAATATTTCATAAAATATTAATTTGGTACGAAAATCATCAATGGAGTGACAAAGACTATAGCAACTCCTACATTTTTTTCTAGTTTCCACTTTTTAGACTTATCTTCAGAGTAGATATTTCCGTTTTACAATATTTTCCAAATTGTTGTGTTTTGGTTTTAAAATAAAATCATTTATAAAACCATATAAATTTTTTTACATTTGTTTTTGTGGATTTAAATTGCTGTTAATTTGTTCAGCCATAAAGGTTCTTGGATTTAATCTTAGTAATGTTGATAAAATCATATTTTTAAAAATAAAAAAAAAAGTTTAAAGAAAGTTCTAATTGGAAAAAAATTATTTTAATATTCCATGAACTTATTTTCTAATCATCGTACAGAGTGATATTGGTAGACTGCAATTTCGGGCTGCTCGCTCTCTTCAGTACCAAGAGTCAACTAAGCACTGATTAAGAAAATATTCTTTGACTTTTTTATATGTATATATGCTTGTCAGCTTTCATATGCCTTCCTCCAAATAACTTTAAAAAATGTATATCATTTGAAATGATTTAATTCAGCTTATTTGTGTGTAGTTACTAAAGTACTATAGCAAAAATATAAGTACATATATTTATAAATATAATACTATTAAAAAATATATTTAAAAATAAATTACTATGGTCAAGCAAGAGAGTAAATTAAAAATCGTGCAGTAAATATTTTTGAATAGTATATGTTTGTGTATAGAATATAGTTTTATAAAATAAACTACGCAGTACATTCGCATATCCAATATTCAAATCTATTTTGAAAATATTCACGGTACGATTTTTAATTTACTCTCTTGCTTGATGAAACAGACCATATATCCGATATGCATTTAACTATAATTTCGCCGTTCTTTCACACGATTTTGGGGTATATTTTTGCAAGTCTTAGGAAATTTCTGATTTTTTTTTCTGCGTTTTTACATGCAAGTCAATCCTATTACCATTTTTTTTTCTAGATCGGGCCCCAAACTCGGACCCCAGCTACCAAAATATCATACCTTGTCAGAAAAGCCCCAATTTCTTAATTCTTGTTCAAAGTTGTTATATTAAAATATAATTATTTAAAATTTAGGTAACAAGTGACCCTCATGAGTGACTATAATTTTATAAAAAAAATTGTTTTGATTTTAATGCATAGGGAGCGTTGTGATCAATTTTCCTTAAAATAATAATAATAAATATAATTATTTAAAATTTAGGTAAAAGGTGACCCTCATGAGTGACTATAATTTTATAAAAAAAATTGTTTAAATTTTAATGCATAGGGAGCGCTGTGATCAATTTTCCTTAAAATAATACCTTTTTTGGAAATCCAAATTCTAGAGGGGGCAACGATGTTTAGAAAAAACATGATATTTACGTAAAACTCTTTGGTTCTATGGCATTTCCACATACCAACACTGCCTCCGCTTGCTACATCAATTATATTGAAGGAATGCACGTATGCCATTTTCTCTGTTCTTTTGGGGTAAATTTGGTTGATTGCAGTTTTGTACAAAACATATTGTCGCCCTTTGGACCGACATTTAACTTAATTTTGGAACTTTTATAATGTGGGGTGATTTTATATATCTATGACAAAAAAAATTAAGGAACCTTTTTTTAGTTAAAGTTAAGTTTTAAGTTGTATGTTTTGAATTTGGATGATATCTATCACCGTTAACGAGACAATTACGAAAAACTGTTTTTTTTTTAAGAAAGAAATCACTTTTTCACTCCCCATTATTAAAGTTCCAAAATTTTGTAAGATGGCTGTCCAAAATGCGACGATTTGTTTTTTGTAGGACTGCAGTCGACCCCAAAAATATAGGGAAAATGGCATACGTGCAGTCCTTCACTATAACTGATCTAGCAAGCGGGGGCATCGTTAGTCTATGGAAATACCATAGAACTAAAGAGTTGGATACCTATAATTTCAAGAGGTTTATTTTTATCATGGTTTTTCTGAACATCGTTGCCCCCTCTAGAATTTTGCTCTTCAAAAAAGGTATTTTTTAAGAAGAATTGACCTAAGCTTGGTCTTTATCCCCCATGTGTTGAAATCAAAACATAATTTTTAAAAAAATATATGTAGTCAGTCAGGAGTGTCACAAAAAGTCCAAATTTTAAATCAGTACATTTTATAATGACAATGTTAAACAAGAATTAAGAAAATAGGCCTTTTCTGACAAAGTATGATGTTTTGGTACCTGGGGGCTAAATCTGGTGCCCGAGGAAAGGAAAAAAAATAGCCATTAGGTTAACTTGCATGTGTAAATGCACAAAAAAAATCATGCGATTTAAAAATTTGTTACCAAAAAACGTGTGAAAGGACCGCGAAATTATAGTTAAATCTAATGGTATATTAAATTTAATAAACTAATTAAAAATTAAACGTTTTTAAATTAAAAATAATACTTACAGTGATCTATTAACCGTTATCATTTCGTAGTCATTATCCGGATCCATAAAAATATTATCCACGTAATGTTGTCCGGCTGTTCCCGCTACGACGGTAGATCTACTGTCCCTATGAACTGCATAATTGCTGAAAAAAATAATTAGAATTTAAATTATTAAAAAGTTTTTTTAAATAATAAAAAAGGTACAGAATATGGAGTGTTAATGGGGAGTTGAAGCGCAAAAAAAGTTCCTCCTACTCAAGTATCAACCTCACGTTCAGCCATATATGGCTTTTTTTATGTATAGATGGCACTGACACCCTTTTATCACTAAGAAAGCTCTAATTTCCGAGTTTGGCCCCCACTCCCAGTCAGGTGATAAAGAACCAGAGGATGCCAAGATGCCAAGAATCCCCCGGCTGGACTTGGTAAAAATATGTGAAAGGTTTGAAACTTGTACAGAATGTAAAGGACATGGAAAAAAATCTTTCTAAAGGAATACTTACTGATAAAATCCGTTATGCGTTGTAGTCTGATAAATATTGAGTCTAACTTTATCAAATCCTGAAACTTCGAGATTCTGTTGTCCAATATTTCTCTTCACATAATTGTAAGTAAAATTCGATACAACTTGTTTAAGTACGATGTTATTGTGATATTCTGCGATGTTTCTTGTGAAATAATTTCTGTATATAGTCACTTCTTGGTAGGGTGAAGACTGGCGCCCTTCAACGTACAAAACTGGAAGATTGGAGTTGTTCACAAATAAGTTATTGTGTATCCAGCCTTGAAGAGAAGTGGCTGATCCTCTAGAGTCTGCTTTGATATGAAGACCTCCTTGGTTGTTTTGAACTAGATTATTCTAAAAAAGCAATAATTTTTTAAAGCTTATATTGAATTTAGTTTGTTAAAAGCTTCAGTTAAATCAATCAAAAAAAAAAAAAAATAAAGTTATATTTGTAAGAAACAAGTTTATGATCCAATAGATTAAGCAACTTACTCTAAAGAAAATAGTCTGTGTATTTTGAACGTCCATGTTGATACCAGCCTTACAAGTTGTAAAGTTTCCATACAATTTCAAACAGTTATTTTTAAACTGATTTTTCTCGATGGTAACAATGGGATTGACTTCACCGGCAGCCATGTAAAGAACACCTCCTTGTCTATTGTCATTTATCACAGAAGTAGAAATATTATGTTGAACATCACGATCTAAAATTACATTTTGGTGGTTAAGGAAATTTATTTATTTATGTACTAATGTATTACATTGATTCCGGAACAGTCTTTTCCGGACAGTACAACAAACTTTAGCTAATCATGCTAACTATACAATTTCATTGATTCATTTTTACTTAGTTTAGGATTACTGCATAAAATGAAAAAAGTCAAAAATACAAAAATTAATATGAATTTATTGTAATAATTATTAACTTAATAGTAACATCGCGCACTAGCTTAAAGTATAGCTGACTAAGAAAAGCAGTAAGAATGAAGACCACGATGATAATAAAGGAATCATGACGTATCAAAAATTATACGAAAAGGAAAAATAGATAAAACAAAATATGAAAATCATGGTCCTGAAAAGTATTTCCACTAATGATTTTATCCAAAAAAACGTCTTCCGCGTACTGAAAGAAATACTTATATTCAATTATGAATATATGTGGAGTAGAGTTTTTATGATTTCCTGTTAATTTTTTTAGTAGAACTAAATATTACTTACTAAATCCTATAGCTGATATTGGTATGGTGACCACTTCGGCAATAAATCCATGTTCAGAAGAAGCACCATTTGCAAAAAGCTTAACACTTAAGCTCGGCAGTTTTGATTTAAACAGTCTTTTTTCGTTTCCTGAAGTCGTAGTGATTTTATCAATAACAGTAGAGGATATATTATAAATATCACCATCATGTAAGGATATAAAGTCAGGTATGCCATGTTGATTTGAAGAATTGAACAAGTTAAACTGTAACAATCTGAATCCTAGAGGTTTGGGATAAGCACTTCTAAAGATTTTAATACAGTTAACAGGGTGGTTATCATATTTATAATAGACTAGAATTCTTTCATCTATTTGTATTTCTTTATGTGTATCACAGATATCTACCAAACTGAATAGATTGTAAGGAATATTTAGTCCTTTTAAAGGAGTAAAACTTGACTCCTCCGACTCTCTACCTTCGCCTGACAAAGAAACTATACTGATTCCAACCCCCAAAGAATTTGTAATTTCGTTACTTATTAAGTTCATAGTTCCAGATGGTGATATTAAGTCAATTCCATGAAAAGCAGAATTTTTGATAGTACAGTAGTTAATTTTAGGACTTTTTATTACGCTTTGTACAGCGGGAGATTTTTCATTATGTAAGATCCCAGCGCCAATGATTTGAACAAATTCTAGATTAGAATCTAAAGTTTGCAAGGTTGTATGTGTGAGTGGATCGTGTATTCTTTGAGTATATAACTGTTGTTCGAATTCAGCATCTGCAAAACGTATTCCACCCCAGTAATCAAACCTTTTTTCTTTTAATTTTGATCCACAATTTATAAAAACAAAATTGGAATTCCACTGACACATGTGCCTGTGTCCAAATTGTTGCCCGTTTAATCTTATTGGACAATCTTCATATTTCCTTTCAGTTCCTTTGCACTGTAGAGGCTCAGGCCACGTCCAAATTCGAGAAAGAGAGTTACTGTGAAAGTCGATTCTTACACCATGATCGAAAAATGCATACAAGGGATCAAATCCAAGTTCTCTACAAACTACTTGTGCATTACGTTCTGTAAATCTTGAATCACACATAGGAATCCATTGAAGGGTTGTTCTGTTAAAATATTCTAAGAATCCTTCATTTGGTATGCTTTCTTGGTCAATACAACTTCGACTTTTACATAATCGAATGCTTTCATGTCCATAAAAAGGTTCTATATCACGCTTTTCTCTAAAAACAGGGTTTTCTATTTGATTAGTTACTAAATTATCAGATTTTTTGGTTATAGGTCTCATAATAATTTCATTTCCTCTATAACCTTTAGCATTTAGTCCCCCAAGCACTAGAATACCAACGTTTGGTGCGAATTCCATTACAACACCTGGATATATAGTCATGGTAACTTTTGGCATGATTGTTATATCTGATTGGATAATGTAAGGTGTACCTTTATTTAGAATTTGAATATCTTCGTATAGTCTACCTCCTTTTTCTAGATTAAAGGTATTATTTTCTTTAAAGGAAACAGATATACTAGATCTGAAGTCGTCTTCTACTAAGAATGGCTTATACTTAGCAATTGCGTGATCATTCCAATCGTCAAAATCAAAAATATGTTCTTTAATTAGTTCTTCGTCACTTGTGCCCCAATAGTTTTCTGTAACGTTTAAGAAGTTATTAATTTTAGCTGTTTTTATACCAGCCAAAAGTAGATAGTCCAGGGAGTTATCAGAAAAAAGATTTCGGCTGACAGTAACCTTTTGGATTCCTCTAAATCCAACTACACAAGTTGGGTCTTTATCGGCTTGTAATACACCAAAACTTCTGAATAAAACATGTTGGTTCCGTCGTAATTCATTTTCTTGGAATACGGCTGGAACATCTCCTATAATTTCTGATTGACTGTTGCTACTAAATTCAACCACATAGATTCCGTTATTATGTAAGAATCTGTTTCTTTCAATTAGCATCTTCTTTTCCATACCTTTTATTACCAGTAGACCAGTCTTACAGAAATTATCTTTAAACAAACCATGTGTAATATTAACAGATGCGAAGTGCCCATCTATTACAACTCCAAACTGACGATTATTTTGCCAGGTGTTATTGTCCATAAAAACAGTATGGGTAAAATTTTCATTGTATTGCCATACGTAAGGCAAACTGATGTCAAAACCTCCAGCTTTGTTCCGTTCTATGGTGTTGTCTTGTAAAATATAATGGAAAAGGTTGTTCGAAGATCTCATATCTCTGGAAAATTGGTAAAGGCCTTTGCCATTATCAGTGATCAAAGAAGAATTTATCATGAGGGTTATTTCTGAAATATTACTCTTGTGTAAGTCCCAATAAGGGGAATGAACAAATATAGCCTCATTCTGATTATGAGATATTTCACAGTTGATTAGCTTCATGGTTTCGTTTGCTTTTCGCAGAAAATGATTACCTAACTCATCTAAATATCTGTTGTAATAAGAGTTATGTATTCCAAACCGATTATTTTTAATTTTACTTCTACTTATGCTCAAGGTAGGCACTGGTCCTTTTACAATTCTGTTGTATATATTTTGTATGGGAGCCCTTATAGCACTTATTACTAATACAGTTCCACCAATCGAATTTTCACCACTTTGGTAGTCCAAAATTATACCATGTGCACTGGATGTTGTGGGGAATACTGTAAGATCCCTTTTCAAAATCCAAATCGCCGAATTACTGTTGTAGGTTAAGGAATCATGAATCACGATATCTTCTGTACTACGGTTTTCAATAGGATTTATTAATTGAATTCCTAATACCCAACCCGGATCGCATCTTATTTTATAGGACCGGGAAAAACCGTCACCGAATACTTTAGATGTTACTAAATATTTAGTTTCACCTCGTTGAAGTTCTATAATATCATCAGATCTTTGTGGTATTAAAAAAGGATTGTAATGAGAGTCTTCATCATTTTTAATAAACCATCCAGCTAACTCGCGCTGTTGTAAACCAGACAACATGGGGTTATGTTTAACGCCCATATGATTAAACTCGATTGAACTTCCATAAACGTTAAAACCAAGTTGTTTAAATGCTATACCAGCACCTCTGTTATTAGAAAACTCAGAATTCTTTATATTATTAACGGAATCGTCTGTATAAATGTCAGAATACATCACTCCTAAACCGTGGTAATAATTATTTGAAATCTTTATATTTTCAAAATTATGTCTAGCAAAATCGAGTTGTAAGGCAGGTTTAAACGAATTAGTAGCATAGTCCAATAAACCAGATTGTTCTATGGTTATATATTGTATATCACTCCGTTCTGATAAGGCACCAAATCTCACGCCAGCCCATGAAGTTCTATAACATCTCACACCTACATCGTTGTCATGGTTACAAGAATTTTCAAAATTATCCACTCTTTCAGCTTTACATTTAGTTATATCCAGATCAAAATCATCACAGTGTACATTCGATAAAATAACTTTTTCGGTGGTTCCGGCTGCTGGGATTTCACTTCTTTCTATGTACCAATCATCAGGATTTAAAACATAACCTAATTGTTGACAGATTAAAGCAGCGTTTTCCATGGTCCATCCATAATTGCAAACTGTTCCCCATTGATCATCAATTTTGATTTGAAGTCTTCCTTCGGTTTCTGTGTTGCCGCCCAAGAGTCTTATAGGAACTTTGGGTTCTATTTCTATTATCTCGGTCGCTGTATCGTACTTTACCGTTTCTATTTCGTATGTATCGTTATCTGGTGAATGTATAATTTCTTCTTTTAAAGTGAATTTGATGCTATCTGGTGAAATTCCTCTAGCTTCTAGTTTTCCACCTACCATCATACCGATAGACGGAGGAAATCGAAGTACAACTCCTGGTTCTATTGTCAGTTTACCTCCAGGTCTAATGTTTATATCCCTTTCTACCAGATATTCTCCCCTACTTATTGTTTCCTCGCCCTCAATCTCTCCTCCAACGGTATTTGATTTATACGAATTAAATTGAGGTACGTAAAATTGATGGGGATTGAATTTATTAGTAAGAGGATTTGAGTTGTGTAGTAGGAATGGTTTGAAATTAATTTTAGCCAAATTATATCTATCATATCTATGGAATATTCTATGGAATATGCTTTCATCCGTTCCAAAGCCAAGCCAGTTAAAAGTACAATTAATAGTTTTACTTTGGTCTTCCAAGTGACTTCCTATTTCATATTTAGATCCTGGGTTTTCGATAATATTTCTAAACACATCAACGTTATTAGAACCAATAACAACTGGTGCTGCAACTCTGCTTCTAGGTATCAAATTTGAAACTCCGCCGTCTTCAGGCAGAAAGGGTTCCAAAATTCTATTGTTTTTTACGAAATTTCTTGTAAATAACAAATGCTGGTTATAAGCATAAGGCGATAATGCCAAATTAACTACAAAAGTCCCTGTATTGTTAATAAAATAGTTCTGTTGCACTAAGATATCACTGTATAAAATGTTAAATTCCTCAAGAGGTTTATTTTTGACAAGTAAAGCACCAAAAGTCCCTTGTCTAAAATGATTAAACTCTATATTAGCTTTTAAGTTCACTGCTGGGAATATTTTTAAAGCAAGTCTTTCGTTGTTCCAAAACATGTTATGTCCAATTTGTAAACGGGTAGGATTTGTAACAAAGTTTTTCCAGCACGTAAGTATTACCAACGCGTCACTCACACTGTTTTTAAATTGATTTCCCGTTATATTAAACAATGCATCACCACAAAAGTTTCCATGTAATACGCCAATGTCCAAATTTTTATATATTTCTGAATATTGGACAACGGTGGTTTGATTAACGAAAATATATTCAGTTTCTTTGGTATCGTTGAGCCATACGGCTAATCCATAACCATTATTTGAGCTGATAAATGATTTAGAAATATTTCTGCTGCCACCAGTATAAGTTACGTTAATTCCATCACCTTCGTTGAACGATATTCGAGTTTCCGTTACATTTATATCACCAACGCCACTGGTTACGTGAATACCAGATACATGTTCATTTTTAGATATTGAACTCTTATGAACATGCACTTGAGATCTTAGATTATCTATAGCGATGCCTCTTCCTAAATTTTCTGAAATATCAGAATTACTAACATTCACATCGTAAGTTTTTTGTAAACCAGAAATTATTCTCAAAAATATCACAGTATCTGTCATAGGGTCGGCTTTAAATTTAATAAATATCTGATTCCCTGTAGTAGTGAAAGACTGGGGTCTTGTATTGTTTCTAATGTTAAAGCTCGACATAAGTCTATGATTTAAAGCTGAACCATCGTAAATTTCTATGGAAGAAGATTCGTTTAAAGTTGTAACTGCTCTAACGAAATTAAGAGTTAGTACGTGGCCGATTCTAGTGGTAAAAACTTTGTTGCAAAATCTTTGTTTGTTCGAAAAAATTGTTTGTTCTGCATATAGTTGGATAGGAAAAGTTTGACTTGAAGTTATAGCCAACTGACAGAAATCTTTGTAACCAAATCGATCTGCTCTTTCATCCGGACGTTCTTCTGCTCTGACGTATCTTATACCATCACCTCCATTGGTATTAACTGTACAACCATCGATATGTGTCAAACCGTAACTTGAATTGATAAAAATTCCATATCCTCTGTTGTTTCGAATAATACAATTGTTTATTTTGATTGGAGCGTCCGGTTTTGTAATGTTAACCCCATTATATGCTGAGTTAATAACTTCTAAGTGATCTATACTTGGAGGAACACCAACTACGTGTAAGGCACTAGTGGTATTTTGATTCCTTCCAGCTCCAGCGTAGTAAATATTAACATAGTGTAATTTAGAGAGCGATGTGGGAACGTATAGTGTATTCATTAAACTTAAGTACTTTTCGTTCTTAGCATATTCAAATCTTATGCCCCTCCAAAAGGGCATAGGTTTGTCATGCCGAGGAAGACATTCTATGCCTAAATCCGGGTGATAATCACATACTCCGGAGCCTAATTGTCGGGAATCCCAGTAACAGTGTTTTAGACTACCTTCAGTACCAGTACATCTGGGTTCTTCGTAAAGAAGTCGAGGTTTCAAAGGCATTTGTCTGTTGAACCAATTCATGAACTGACCTCCTTGGAATCCCAATTGACGACATGCTGTTTCCATATCTGATCTGGTCCAACTAAAACAAAATACAAAATTGTTATAATTATTAAAATAAAAGGAGCTATCGGTTAAAACTGCTGCGGGGCTTCCACATATTAATAAATATGCCAATATGTTAAAATATTTAAAAGTATGTAAAAGATACAGAGTTTATCTTTAAAGTAACCAATAAGCATTCCTAATTTGTCACATTGGATTTTTCTTGCTGTGTGAAGGAAATTGTAAATGTAAGTAAACAGAAAGGTAACAGGAAAGGTTTATTTTTCTTGTTTAATTCTATTTAAAAATAATAGTATTTACTTACTTTTTTGAGTTCGTGCAAACACTCCTCCATGTGCCATTGACTCCATGCCTAATTTGAACTCTTCCCGCTAAAATCGATGGACCGTCAACTAAACGTATGTCAGGCAAAACTATATTTCTCGCTGTTGATTCTTCTGATGTCGTTATTATAATCCGTTCGTTCTCAGTGCCCTGGAAAATAATAGATTCATTAAAATAGAATTTGGTGCGTTCTGGTAAATAACAGAACTAAATACATTTATATAAAGTATTACACGTTAATCTTTAGCAAAAACAATACATATAAATGTATATAAATTAAATGTTATCTATTTTAACAATGATCGTACTGAGCGTTGTTGGTAAACTGCAGTTTCAGGTTGAAGAGAGTGGTTTTTAATCGATTATTTTTATTTCTCATTGAAGATAAATTCTTTAAGTAATAATTATAAAGATATAGCTTTACATTATATAAATTATATTGAATATTATTTATAAAATGCCATACACATTTTTAAGAGCAATGTTTTTGAATGATTTAAAAACTTTGTTGCTATTTTCAGCTATTTGATCATCTAATAAATGCATGGGTACTTCTTTTAAATTTACGAAACAATTTTTTTCATTCTATTGTATCTCAAAACACCACTTCATGTATGATAAACCTGGACGAAAAGTTAACATTTTTAGCCCAGCGATCGATTTAATTCTATGTGGATGTGGTAGCATCACCGGTGAACGCGACGTTTGCGTTCACTGACGATTGGGTGCCGTGAAGTCATAACATCACATCATATGAGATGAGAATCGCTAGCCTGCCTGAAAAGTAAAATAGTCTACCTTTATTGGTTAATATTGAAACTGATAACGTTTAAACGTATTTTTTTTTGTCAAAAATACAAACTTATTTATAAGATTATTACTATCAAATAAAAATAGTATATGGTACACGGAAGAAAAATTTTTTTGGGGCGATTGCGGTTGCCAACCTCGCTCCCCAAGCTCGACTTAAAATCTCCGCAATCGCCCTTAAAACAGTATTTTCGTCTTTGTGTCATAAATAACTCTTTTTTTCTCTTGGCTCTGTTTTTCATCAACTATAACTTTCTGAACTCTGTCAAGACTAGAAATGGATATCGACTGGATTTTTAGTTATTTGTCCTTATTGTTTGCCTAACCTTTGTATTTCTTTATCTAAGCTTTGTATGGCTACTTCTAGAGTTTCAGTGTTACAAAAACTTTTCTTTGCTGTTTTTCATCAACTACAACTTTTCGAAATCAGCCAACTCGAGAAAGTAAAATGCAATGGATATTAACTGGATATTATCCATGTTAATTTATAAAATCCGTGAATTATTGTTTATCATATTTTTATGAAAAGGTTGTTATCCTTGATTGACTAATGAATCATATCCATGAAAATAATAATAATTTTTATAATTAGAGTAACTAAGGGCCACTTGCACCAATGATGGTTTAACTTTAAACTTGGATTAAATTGACGGCCGACCAATCAGAACTCAGCATTTTTAACTTAAACTCGGTTTAGCTGAGATAATCCCGTACCAAAAGTTGGTGCAAGTGGCCCTAAGGTCTCTAAAGCAAATACAGGGTTCCTACAGATCAAGGAAATCAGTGAAATCAGGAAATTTAAAAGGGTCAACTGGAAAACCTGGTATTTAGCTATAGCTTATATACTTCTTGCCTTAAAGCATTAATTAAGAATCAATGCTTAAAGTCAGGGAGAATTAATATTAATATTAAAAATGTTCAAAAATAGATCCTTGTGTAATATTTAATTTTTATAATCCGAATTTAACTTGAATCAATTTAGAGATTTAATCCACAACTTAGGACTTTAACCCTTAACTTAGGAATTTTAGCAGGGAACTAAAGTTATTATATATATTTTTTGTTAAAATTGTTGGTCGATTTCAACATAAAAAATGTATGTTTTATATAAAAAAAAATAAAATTGATATTTTTTAAAAGTTAATAATTATGGGAACCCTTCTATAGTATCTGTCTAAAGATATTAAATGCAAGAGAGATGCAGAATTACAAGACCTTGCATTCCTCTCGGCGCCTTTTACTACTAGGTTAATTTTCAATATTAATAACGTTCCTTGAATATCATAGAAGTAAACAAAGAGCATTAAGAAAATTATAAATAAATTAATGAGTCAACAGTAGTTTCATTCATAACTTAAAACAAACTATGAAGGTATTTAAGGTTTGCATTCCATAGTAGGTACATTAAAAATGTTATCTACTCTTTTATTTCCTATTTCTCTCTTCTTTTTGCAAATTACAAAGTTTTGTCAAACTGGTTTTATAGGTAAAATTCTGATATCTTGCAGCAGATAATATAAGGTACTACTGGTAGCGATTCCTTACAAATTGCTTTCTGAAAATTTCATATTTATTATTAATTAGGGGCAGCATTTAAAGCGCTGCACATCTTATAATGGGTATGTGCTTTCTATAACTTTTAGTTTGTATTTTTTTCCCGTCATAAGTATCTACTTTTAAAGTAAATTAGCCGTATTTTAGGCTAAAATTTTTAAATGGGATAGATGTTCCAGAAGTGAATGATTAATAAATGAATAATTTGAAGTAATTGTAATTACTAAACTAAAGGTAATTTGATCTAAAGGCGGTCATGCCAGAAATTTTTAATTACATTACAGCTTGCAGCATTAATATCATTTTGAGTTGTGCCACTTTTCCAGGAAGTGCGATATCAAAAATAAAGGATTCCTGTAAAAAATTACATTATTAGGTTTGGACTTCTCTATTGCCATTCTTTTTTATTAAGACCGAATTGGGCCAACTGCTATATACCTAATAATTTTAAGGAGCGTACCTCAAATATTTTTAATTTTTTGAAAAACTGGGAAACTTAACTGAAATTTTATAATAACAATTTTAAAATGTTTTTCCTGTAAAATACAGATTTTTGAGATACGCCCCTTTGTATGCAAGCGACGATATGTTACTCACATAATATGTATATATATTATGTACTCACATATTGATCTGAAAATTCCTGGTTATTGATAAAGATATCGATATGATAAGCTTTACTATTGTTTAGTTGTAGAGTTGCTTGAGTGGCTAACTTCGTCCTTTTTTTTAATTTTTTGTCCCTAAGTTTTTTATGATTGTACGTAAAACTTCCTAATTTTCAAAGTTAATTATATTATATAAGAAACAAAAAAAAACGAAAAAAAGGACTTTAGCCACAAAAGCAACTCTTTAACTAAGCAATGGTAAAAACCCTATATCGATATCCGACAATTTTCGAATCGAAAACTAGATAGTTTTTTTTATTAGAAAGGAGCCTTAAGAGCATGGAAAAATAAAACAAATTGCTTTTACGTAATTACTACATTTTTTTTAAAACTTCTAAAAATAAAATTTCCGGAATTTTATACTTTTTAGTAAATTAGTAAATATTTAATTTCTATGGTAACCGTTTACTTCCTAGTAAAAAAGTATTATTATTTATTGCTTAGCTTAAAAAGAACATCTTATCATACCTAGTTTATAAACGCATTTGAACTTTCTTTTTCATGTGAATAAGCATTGTGTTTAATTAGGTTTGTTTGTTTACCACATTTGTTACAAAGGATGTTATCTTTTACATAATAGTATAACATATCTAAAAAAGTAACACTGTACGTGTTTAATAGAAACTGTTTAATCAGTAGTACTGATTCAGTACCTACAGTAAAGTTCTATATAAGTATGTAGTCAGCCAGCTCTCCTGGTGACCATTTTTATTTTATTATTTTCTCCCGGCTGTATTTTATATATGTCTTAAAATAAGGTATTTACAAATTGCTAGGTTCCAGATCAGGTTCCTTTGAGTGCTAGAAGCTCCAAAACCTGTGCCATTGAGCTACCAAAAAATCTATTTTTAACTTGCCGAATCATAAACATTACATTTATTACATTTATATTTAGCTACTTTCATATATATATATAAATTAATTCTGTGGCTACGGGTTCCCCTATTTGGGGGGGTCCATAAAATACGTCACACAAATGACCAAAATTCATACACTTCATAATCCGTTTCTCACGTTATTAAGGCTGTAGAGATTTTATATTTTGGCTTCCCCCCCTAGCACCCCCCTATTGGGGGGTAGCCAAAATATGAACTCTCTACATCCTTTAATAGCGCGAGAAACGGGGTATGAAGTGTATGAATTTTGGTCAATTTGTGTGACGTATAAGGGGGTAATGACAGTTTTTAAAAAGTGCCTTTTCATATATGTTATACTTAATTTTTTAAAGAAATGAGAATTTATGAAATGATATTTTGATTAAATGAAAATTATTTGGACTTAGTATTGACATAATATGTCAAATATATTTGTGTAAAACTGTGAAAATAGATTAATCTAAATGTGTTTGGACTTTATGTATACGATAAATAAAACCTGCTTTACGTTATTTTATATGGAATATACCACGATTCTTTCAGACATAGGTGTTCTTAATGGAAGAAGTTACTAAAGGAATCCTTAGCATACCTTCTAAAATTTGTATTGTTGATGCCTAGCGAGAATACATGTGCAATTTTAGATTTGTATTGTATTTTTTTGTTCAATAAATAAAAAAGATTTTATAGGTTAAATGTTAACTAATTAAAAAGATCTGTGCAATTAATTTAATGAATGGTTTTAAAAATTACTAATTACGAGTAATTCCATAAAAGCCAAATGAGCAATTGGTTTAATTTTCTCTTCCTATTTGTCAAACTAATCATTTCATGCACGTATATCGTATTCTCCCACACTTAAAAATTGTGGCAATGCTAAAAGTAAGGGCCCATTTTACTTTTGAACTAAGACTGATGGTTAAGTAAAGCCTCCTAGTTAAAACCTTGCTCTTCTTAGGTCCAACTGCTTTTTTAAAGTTCAAAAATATTATTTCTATGACTTAAACCAATACTATATCTTACAGACTAAGTATATTACATAATAAAAACTATAAAATTAAATAATTTTTTAAATGTTATGACTTTTACAGGTACTTACCAACGTCTAAAAATACTAAATTCTACTTTGATTTTTATATCGATATGTGATAACTATAGCTATCTATAGTAAGCTAGGTAGTATAAAAAAATAATAAATAAATAAGTATATTATTAACATGATAAATTTTAATGAAAAAAACTAAAGAATTTAAGGAAATAATAATTATAATTATTATTAGTCCACTACCAGTTTTGAAAGATATTTTGCTAAGAGACGCAAAATGGGCCCTTTTTATACCAACTGCTCCACTTTTTCCCAGGTTTTACTAACTAATTACATTGTTAACCCACGCATTCTTTTAGGTCATCGTTTGAGCTATTTAAAAAATAACAGCTGATGGCAAGACACCGGAATTATTCAAAGATGTACCTAATTATTAATTAATTAAAGCATTATGTAGTTAAAAATTAAGCCTTCATTCATAAATATGGAAAATGATAAAAAATAATACTAGTCGTAAATTACTTTAATGAAACAAAAGGAGAAAACTTTTACAAAAATGCTAATTTAAAAATAATTTTCTATTTTTGCAGTAATTTTACGAACTTATTGTAACCCGCTTGAGTGCCCGTAATAATATAATCAGGCCCGTAACTGGGGGGTGCTAGGGGGTGCTCAGCACCCTCTGGATTTTTTTCCAGGTTCTACACGACCAGCAATTCAAAAAATGCCATTTTATTTGATCCGCTTTAATTGTATGATTAAATATATAAATTGATAAAGTAATATTTGTGGATTTTAGTTTTAAAATCGAAAAAAAATACTAAAAGTCAAAAATTTTGTTAGCATTTTCTCAATTTCGTTTTTCCATATCTTAGGTTTGCCTGTTTTTAGTGCCCCCTTGCGCAGATATTTACAATGGCTTATTGAACAAAAAACACTATGGGGCTTTTAAAAATCTATTTTTATGATTTAGTGAATTTTAAATAGCTTAAAATTAAATGTCACGAACCATGAATCACAATACCTAGAATTAAAAATGTTCTTCTACTATGAAAAAAAGAATGAAATTTTGATGACCTAAATTCCACACTTTTTACGGATTTACTGTATTTTTACTGCTATTTTGAACAGCCTATGTATTTTTTTATTTATTTGATCAACAGTACTCGGCGAATTTCCAGTACTCGCATAAGCGCCGCGTCGAATGTAGCGTTGACGCGAAGTTTTAAATATTTACATTTTTATTTCTTTTTATCTTGATTTTTTTTTATGATTCCATTTAAACGAGTAAGGTGAGAAAAAAGTTATCGATAAATAAAAATTAAAAACTTTCGTATTCTTAAAAGATAAAAATCGAATGTCGGTTTTTTCTTTGAAAAACACCGATACATATACATATGTATAGTTAATATGTATAGTCAGTATTGTTGTGTGTAACAAATTAGTCGTCAAATGTTTCGATTTAGTGACCTTTATAAAAATTCGGCAAAATTATTCCGTAAGCCTATGTTTCTGTGTTTATTTTCAACGTTGATGAGTCATAACTGAGTTTACGCCGACTACTGTTGATCAATAATAAAAGTAGTTAATAAATATATTGCTATTTTGGCAATATCGGCAAAAATCGCGATTTTGGCCCATATTGTCATTGGCAATACTGGCCAAAATACCAAGCGATTTTTGCCGATATTGCCAAAATAGCAATATTGTTTACGCACGTGAACCCAGTCCGCACATATATGGATGCAACATGGTAAAGAAAGATTTTTTAGGTAACATGTGCCATATTACATGAGACATAACATACATATGTATGCTACATAACATGCCCTATAACAGAGAGATTTTTTAAGTTACATGTGCCATATTACATAAGATGTAACATACATATGTATGATACATAACATGCAATATTGCATGTTATGTATCATATATATGGTACGAGAACATACACGATACATAAAATGTTATGAATTCAATACTAAATATGGCGTCTATATTATTTTAATTTTTATAGGTTAGAATCACTAATATTCTTAAAATTGTTGTTAATAATAAAAGTTTTACCCTTAAGTAGTAGAAACGCATGTATTTTTAGACAACTAAACCGATTTTAGATAATTTTAGACAAAAAATTAAAATATATATATTTTTTTAAAATGATTATTTGCTATTTTTTCTCTAAAAATTGGCTTTTTATGTGGCCCATGATTTTTAAGCCTGGTAGAAAGTTTGCTTTCACAGTAAAAATGCACATCGTATAAGAATTTTGCCTGATGGATGCTACATATAAAGATATTTATATACTTTAATTATTAGGTTTATCAAAAAGACGTAAAAATGTTCACCATGTCTAAATCTATGATGCACTCCATAACAAGTAAAATTCGGAAACGCCTACTTTTATTGTTATGTACCTAGTATGTATCTGATATGTAGCATGTTATGTAGCTGATACATAACTTGAGGCGGAATTGTTAAAGTCCAAGGACTATACATGGACTATAAAAATTACATGTCTGCAACATCACATAGAACAGTGGTTATGTACCTGCTATGTTCCTGCCATGTATTTGTGTTGACTGGGAATAGACCGGAATACATATATTCGTTTTTATAGAACTATAGTTCATATTTATAATGGGTACGTACCCATAATGTACAATGATTCCAGTAGTTTGCCTTCAATCTCAAGAAACATATGACTAAGAATTATTTATTGAAATTGTACAACTGTAAATTAACATTTATTTTTAATTGTACGGATTTCTATACGTGAGACGTCGACTATCACATTGTGGAAATAATATTGTTATAATCACGGGTCGGATCGAATGACTACATAGTGAGTTTTCGAGTTTTCATCATATGATGAAAACTCGAAATTTCGAAATAGTGCTTTAATAGGATCGAAAATTATCGAGATAACTCGCTCGGTTATTAATTGGCTAAACCTATATACCGTTTTATGATTTTTTTTCTACATAATCAAAATGCATCCTAAAAAATTAGAGCAAAATTTTGTATTATAGAATTTTTCTCGGATTTTTTTTTATCATCTATTTTTCTATGCTAATAATTATTAAAAAACAATTAATAATTAATTTATAAATTATATATTTTTAAAATTTCTCATCGTTGAGGTGATGGTAATCATTTCGTAATAGCCTCGTTTGGACTTTTTGTGGAATAAAGAACCTGGTGAAGTATACGTGTGTCCTAAATAAATTGCTTTCGTGCATTAAAAACCTCTAGATTCGTATAAGCTGATACAAAAACAGGCAGAGGCATTAGGGCTTCCAATTAAAAAAATTCCAGTTAGTTAGGGCCACTTGCACCAATGATGGTTTAACTTTAAACTTGGATTAAATTGACGGATGGCCAATCAGAACGCAGCATTTTTAACTTAAACTCGGTTTAGCTGAGTTAATCCCGTACCAAAATTTGGTGCAAGTGGCCCTTACCACGATAAACATTTTAGGCTTATGTTAAGTGGCAAGTTAAATTACAATTTTTGTTGTCATTAATGATAGCAGTAAAATTAATACTTTTGTAGAAATAATAATTTTTAACAAAGCATCATAAGTTATGATTCTTAACATTATTTAAGTGTCATAAATCTTATACTGGCCAATCTAGTAGGTAAATAATCTCTACATAAAAAAATTCTGTAAAAATCTGGTCATATATAAAAATTTTAATGAAGCCGAACATTTCTGGGAAAATTAAAACAATTTTTTAGAATTTATTAAGTTTATAAACATTTTATCTGACGAAAAGCAAAAAACATTTTTGAAACGCATGGGTTTAAAAAATTCGTGTATGTAATTCTATCCACTGATTGTTTATCTCATTAATAACTTACTAAGTAAGTTAAATTTATATTATACCATAATTTAAAATATTTACCACATTTATTTTTTCACAAAAAAAGAATAAAAACTTAATTGGTGATACCTAAAGAACTTGAGAAATAGGGAGACTATTTAGAATGATGACTTTTTTTATTACCAACCCAACTGCTATCTCATGAAGGCAACAAGACCCTAAGAAAGAGAACCTAGCATTTTCTTAAGGTATACAGTTCTTTACAGGTCAATGTCTCATCGCCGGCCATAAAAGTCTTTTGTGTGCATTATGAGTATCATAATAAAATACAATCTCTTTGCCATTACAACATTGTGAAAAGTATTGTTTATTGTATATAGCACGACTAAATACTTAATACTTCTTATAAAAAGGACCTACTTTACGTACGCAGGAATTTATGAGTTAAAAGCTGGGAAGATGTTTACTTAATCAAACCCACTCATTCCATGGTAAATTTGAATCAATGCAACAAAATAGGGTAATAAAGTGGATAAAAAGTCTATTATCAATCGATAATTAGACTTTTTGTCCACTTTTTTAACCTGTTTTGGTTGCTTGGGTACTTACCTAAATTATGACGTATTTTAATTTACATGAGTAGATTAACTTTTAAAAATATTCCAATTTACATGTAAGGACCTATTTTAATTGAATTTTGCAACCACGAAAAATAGTTATTTATGGTACTAGTGGGTAAATTAAGATATTGCACATGAGAAAATTAACCTGCGAGGCGTCAGCCAAGCAGGTTAATTTTCGAGAGGGCAATATCGATTTACCCATGAGTGCCATACAAGGTTTTATCCAATAAATAGCTTAGGAATTCATATTTTTATTAAAAATTTTAATGACATTTACAAGAAAATAATTTGACAAGTGACAGTTGAGTGGATAAAATAAATAATTATCCACTCAATAAAGTAAAAGCCACGCGGGGGTTATTATTGAGTTTATCTATTTAAAATAAAGCTGGTAATTGTCTTATTATCTGTATGTATTGGATAAAAAATATTTATTTATTCCTTTGTTTGAATTGTGAAACTATAGTACTACTAATAGCGTATAAACTCTTTAATAAATCGTTTCTAAATATTAAAAATTAAATAAAATGTATCAAGGAGAAAGAAATAGGAACCTTTCCACAATTTTACAAAATGTATTACTACTAAACTTAAGTTTTTGTCTTCATATAAAAAATTATAAATCGTTATTGTATATCCACAATAAACATCGCGATGCATCGGTCCAAGTATTGAACCTTGTTACATACCAAAAATAATATTCCTTTAATCCTGTTATTTTCTATTAATCATAAAATAATAAAAAATGGTTATAACATAAACAAATTGTATTTGAAATTTTTATAATATCGGTAATAATTTTGTGTAATTTATGTTTTTTATTTGTTTTTATTTAATTTTTTTTATTAACAAGAAATATCTTCCTTGCTGTTCATTTTTGCGCGCATACCAAAATAATTGTAAAGTACATCGATTCATTGAATTCTAACAAAACCGGGTATCTAAAACGGTTTTTATGCTAAGTTGGAATGCGTAGAAGCCACGTTTGTTACAGTATAATCCACCGGAAAAGGAAATTATATACTTTTAGTGTAATTGAAACGCATTTTATTTACCTTAGGAAGAAAGTTTAGAACAGTTTTAAATGGACGACTTTAGAGGACAGACTGTTTTGAACCCCAAGCAAGTTCAGGAAAAAAGCATATTTTGCAACAGGCACCTACAACTTAAAGAAACAACTCGAAGTTAATTTGGAAGAAACTTTTTTCTTATTTTTGATGGAACATCTGTTGTCTATGTTTTTAATCTTTTGTTTTTGTCAGTACATTTAAAGATGAAAAGAAAAATGAATTTTACGTTATTATTTTTCATTTTTCTACTTATTTGGTATCATATTCAAATTTTTAAACACGGCCGTAACAAAAGGGGGGGTGAGGGAGCCTCCCCCCTATCTTGAAATGGGTAAATCCATGGTCTGTCGTTACAGCCGCCGAAAAAATGACACTTCCTTTTAAATATTTTATTAAATTATTACTTTTTAAGAAACAATCTTTAATAATAATACATAACAATCTTTAATAATAATGTAATAAAATATTTTAAAGTGTCATTTTTTCTGCGGCTGTAACGACAGTTACCATGGATTTACCCGAATTCGAAAAAAAAATTGAATTTCATGGGTTAAAAATATACCAGTTGTTTTAGCTGTAGTGCGAACGTTTTTTTTTAACCATCAACTTTTTCGTCGAGGGAATAAAAGTTAAAATTTTAGCAGTAGTGAGAATGTTATTTTTTTTAGTCATCAACCGTTTTCTCGAGGTGATAAAAGTTGTAACTTGAGACTAAAAAAAGTTTTGATTTTCGACCTTCTACCCCCTCTAAATTTTCTTCGCTACGGCCCTGTCTCTAAATATATTTAATTCCTTTTAAATAACGTATAGAATTCCATTTTAAATATTTTGGGAATCCCTACAAAGCATAGAAAATGTTCTACTTTTAAAAGTGTAAGAGGAATCACATATCATTTAATGCCTACTTAAAATTTCTAAAAACACTACAAGATTTATTAGCTACATGCCAGAACTATTAAACCTAAAAGAAGTTGGATGCACTTTTAAGTTTTTTCGTTGATATTATAATATTATAAACTGATCGAAAAAAGTTAAGGATATTTGGGGTTCCCTGAGAAAAAACAAAAAATGGCCTGCCGGTGTCTCATTATCTTGTTTAACTGTATTAAACATGTCTGAGACATGCTTGGTATATCAGTAATTAATCGTCAACCACATTTTCATGCAGTAAGGAAACTAGCAAGTTCTTCCGGATTTAGGGGATTTCTTGGACCAAGATCAGTTAAATCGCTTAATTTTAAGTATGCCTCATCGAGTTGAAGCGGTTTTAGCCAACAGAGGTAGAATTACTCGCTGTTAATTAATTTTCAGTTTTCAAAAATAATTTCTCTGTTACATTTACGAAAACATATTGTTAAATGCCAAATATAAATATTTGTAATTGATCGTCAACCACATTTTCATGCAGTAAGGAAACTAGCAAGTTCTTCCGGATTTAGGGGATTTCTTGGACCAAGATCAGTTAAATCGCTTAATTTTAAGTATGCCTCATCGAGTTGAAGCGGTTTTAGCCAACAGAGGTAGAATTACTCGCTGTTAATTAATTTTCAGTTTTCAAAAATAATTTCTCTGTTACATTTACGAAAACATATTGTTAAATGCCAAATATAAATATTTCGGAATTAATTAAATTTATTTGTTTTTAAGAAATGATTAGAGAATAAATGTCCATATGTGGACATTTTATGATTTTTTTCCTAAACTGTTTTTTCCCAGAGAAAGCACCATTCTTAACAATATCCTTAACTTTTTTTTCGATCAGTTTAGTTAAAAATTAAAACGAGAATTGCTCATTTTTTCGACAAACTGTTTCTTTCATTATTGGCTGTCCATATACTACGTAACGCGCCTAGGGGGGGGGGGGAGTGTCAGAGAAATTGTTACAGTTTGTGACCAAGCTAAAATATATAGTTCTTCAATAAAAAAAAAACTGAAGTTAAAATTTATAAATCATCTTAAAATTATTTCTATGGTTTGTTGATGAAATCAGTAGCGTAACTTTTGAACGTTACAGATGGTAGACCTAAACGCTCTAGTAAAAATGCTTATCCTGCTTATCATCTTTTTCTTTCTTTCGCCATTTCAATACACAAATTGCGTGTAACACAATACTTCATAAATTTAGTTAATTCATTTATTCCATTATTAGGTATTGTTATTAACGAAATTTTCCCGAATTTTTGTAGATTTATGTATATTTTTAAGAAATGTTTATTTTCTTGAGAAATTAGGAATATACGCTGTATATTATACAGGGTGATGAATAACTGGCATGCCAAAATTCAAAAGGTGATCCTACATCCAAAATGCTGATAAAAGTTCCGATAAAGGGTTCTCCGGAAATGAGCCCTAAAGGAGCTACGGCCCTCTTAAGGGCATATAACAAAAGTTTTTAATATCTCTGGAACCTTGTGAACCACAGTAAATTTTTTTAAAGGCTAACAGCCCATGTAATTTTTTGTTGGTAACTTTAAACAGGGGCTTGCAAAATGGGGGGTTGTCACTTTTTTGCTCCAAACTTTTTCGCCTTTTTTTTATTAGTTTATCAACAGACTATGATTCCTTGGTTAAAAATACACAAATAAGGTACTCTTAGTGGAAACAACGGATGTCGAGAAAATTACAGTTAAAGAGATAATTTCACGTTCTGAGCATCAAAAATAGGCACTAAAAATGCGGCAATAAAAATTTCAATATCGCAGGGTGATCTACATTAAAAACAGTAAAAATGAATTCCCATACACAAATGACCACAAATCGATTTTAAGGGAGATACGCCCACTTAGGAAATGTTATTCCTCGGTGTATAAGAATTTTGTTTTATATTTTTTTATGTAAAATGGTCCTGCATTATTATAATTTTTATTGGCGAAGTTTTTAATTTTTATTTTTGATGCTCAGAACGTAAAATTATCCTTTAACTGCAATTTTCTCGAAAACGGTTGATCCTACGCGTATACGGTATACCGTTTACGGTGTTATACTAAAAGTTACTTTTTTTATGTATTTTCAACCAAGGAATTATGTTTTACTGGAAAGATGTAAAAAAAAACTAGAGACAAAAAAGTTTGGGGCAAAAAAGTGGGATAGCCCTTCCATTTTACACGTTACTGGTTAAAGTTATCAAATAAAAATTGCATCGGATAATAGCATGTACAAAAATTATTTACTGTGGTTCAAAAGAATCCAGAGATATTAAATAAAAACTCTTAGGAAAGCCACAGCTCCCCTAGTGGTAATTTCCGGAAAAAAAAACTTTTTTACATTTTGGATGTAAATCACCTCTTATCTTCAATCTCCAAAATTTGACAAATAAGCTTATGGAATGGTTTAAATCATGGAGAATGAACATTAACCCTCAAAAATCACAGCTAATAATTTTCAACCACAATATTAACGAAAATTCACCAACCATAACGCTTAATAACCACAGAATAAAACCACAACCGATTGTCAAGTATCTAGGAGTCTTTCTGGACAGCAAGCTTAACCTCAATTACCACACAAAAATGGCCAAAAACAATGCTACCAAGAGAAGTAAACTGTTTAGAAAGATAAAAGAATTGGAGAATGCAGTTATAATATATCAAACAATATGCAGACCATTACTGAAATACGCCGCACCAATTTTGGCAAACCTCAGGAGCCCAGCAATTAAAAACCTCAAAACAGCAGAAACCATATCCCTTATATGTCTCACTAAAATGCGAAACCAGAATAACCCGCTCCACAACCCAACCAATGAGGACCTGTACGCTAAAACAGGAGTAACGCCGATAGTGGAAAGACTGGCAGCATTAGCACAAAACTTTGCAAAAAAGAACAGCAATATGAATAAGTTAGAGAACTGTCACACCAGAGAACCAGGAACGAGATCACGCCACAAATACCCGGAAAAATACATATTTGAAATCCTGAAAGAATGGAATGAAAATGAAAATTAGTTTTTTTTTCAAAACAATTATTTTTTTTTACAAAACATTTATTTATTTATTTTTTTTTAACAAAAAATTTATTTTTTTGATATATATATATATATAATACATATTGTAATTTAAAATTGTACCCAAGCTTTGGTCGATGGCTAATTGTGAAAACAATAAAAAGCATTTACTACTACTACTCACCTCTTAAATTTTAGCATGCATGGATCTAGTAGTCTCAGTTTATAAAAGATAATAAAAAATCCTGTTCCTTTTTAAAAATTAATTTAAAAATTTAATAATTAAAATATTCAGCAAATGTCACATTAACCACTATTTGCCTTAATATTTATTTCAATTTATATTTTACCTGTGAATGTAGAATGTTTGGATTTATCCAAAATATATTCGTGTTTGTACGGAATTCTTTGTTTAAAAATTTTTTAGAAGATGACTTTTATAATATAAGGCACCATATATGAATATTTATTTCAAATCAACCGTGATATTTTTAACCATTTTATTTTACCTGCCAATGAACAGGAAACAAATAATTTATTTTTTAACCATTAACCAGACATTTTAAGACGTGATAATTTTGTTAATTAAAAGATACAACCATATAAAGCTAAGATGATTTGAATCGTTTTTAAACAAAGAGTTTTTAAATTACACAGGCCCACGAAAGAGGCAATTACTTTTAACTATACTAAATTTTTGACGGCTGAGAACCAATTTGATAGGTAGTGAACAAGCTCGCTAACCACCAATTTTTTTTCACATAACTGCAAAAAAAGAATATTGGACTGGCTCGAGATGTTCAAAGTTCTACTAAATTTTGAGAGTTGTACACGAAGACAGGTTTGATCAGAAAGTTGAGAATATATCAAAATTTCAGACTTTAATCAAAGCGACTTTTCCATAAGACCGGTGCACCGCAGTTTTTTAAGAGCTCTAGAACCTAAACTTTGATTTTTTTCTGTCAAGCCCTTTAAAAAGCAGACATTAAAATATAAATTCATTAAAAAACATTCAATTATTAATACATAAGTCATGGTCTAGAATAGGACATATATTGTAATATAACTTAATATTGTTGTATAATTTGACGCAAAAACTAATAGTAAAAATAAAGTGTTACTCATATAGGTTTTATTATATATAATAAAACAAATATTGACAATATGAGATAGGTACCTGTTCTCTAAGCTTAATCAATATTTTTCAAAACCAGGTTTGATAGCAATCTTGTTCATACAAATAAGTGTTATTATAAACTAAAAGTACGAAATTATCAAGAAAGCGTTCTTGTCAAAAGAAGTAAAAACGAAAATAAAGTTTAGTGCCTTATAGACGGAAAACTATTAAAATCTATAAAGAAATTGCACTGCTCTACTACAGAATTTTCACAATCAATGAGAAAATCCCTACCAAAAGCACTAGGGCTGTTATTTTACGCCTTTTTGCGATCATCAGTGATTGGTATGGTGGCTTTCGCACCGACTTTTGAAAATTTAAAACACTTATTAAAAATAAGTATATCTTTATCGAGAGCGTACAAATTGGTGGCGCCATCTAATGTTTGCACCAAAGTACTACACATTAGATGTTGGCACACACAGGCGGACAAAAAATTTGTCTCGAAGCTAGCACCTAGTACCGACACGGCAAATCAAATTATAAATGAAAATAAAGTAAAAACATCGTTATATTAAAATAGTTTGATATATTTTTTTTAATAATAATATTCATACTATACTGTATACTAAATATATGTAGTATACTATAGTAGGTGTAAACCAAAAGATATATAATAGTAAAACAAACTCACGACATAATGTAATGTATTATGTATTTTTTTATTAAAATCAATCATTTCTGATTTTTTGACAGAATAAATTTAGGATTATTACAATAATGCCCAGGATATTACCTAAAGACATCATTAATAAGAATTTAATAGTCAATACAAATCGAAGTTAATTAATATTGTTTAAAGCGCTTCTATATATTGTTCAATTTTTATGAATTTGTGAAGAAGGTAAATTTCCTAAATTTTAAGTCTGTTTAGAACTTTTACAGTGAAAGTTAATTTTAAGAATTAAATAGTTTAAAATTAGAGCTATTCAAATAAAATAAACTAATTAAATGATATTTATACTGTGCCTGAACATTTTAAATAGAAACTATATTTTTTTATTTTTAATTAGTATAATTACAATTTGATTTAAATGACTGATATAAATTGGTTGGTATTTTCCTTCAATTTTTGATTATTATTCTTTAAATAAAATTGTCATTCTTGGATTTTAAATAAAAATTCAGAATAAAAAAATAAAAAAACGTGCTGTAAAGCTACGAAGCTACATTTTTATTATTTTTTGTTGCAAAAATGAGATTCTTTGTTTAATCAAAACAATGATTATTATTGTTGAAATCCAAATTCTAATTAATCTAAAATTCTTTATTTATAATTTTTTTCGTAATAATTAAATATTATGCTGATATCAAATAACATGTGATATGACCCACATATCCAATTAGTTAAATATAAATAAACAGTTTTGAACCTGATAAATTACCTACATTTTAAACAATTGTTATCAAAAACATGTGTTAATTTAATTAGATAACGGTATTTACGCAAATTTGTAATATTTAGTAGATATTAGATATCAAAATTTATACGTTATAGAAATTAGTTGAAATTTTAATTTAAAGTTTTTTAAAAAAAGCTTTTTTTTAAAGAATACTCACGGGGTCCGTAAAAATCGGGCTGACCGCGAGGAAATCTTTTGTACAAACCAAAGGAACTCAGGAGGAACTCTGGAGGAACTCCGAGGAACTCTGGAGGAACTCCGAGGAACTCTGGAGGAACTCCGAGGAACTCTGGAGGAACTCCGAGGAACTCTGGAGGAACTCCGAGGAACTCTGGAGGATCTCCGAGGAACTCTTTGCAAAAAGGAGGAACTCTGGAGGAACTCTTTGCAAAATGGAGGAACTCTTTGCAAAATGGAGGAACTCTTTGCAAAATGGAGGAACTCTGGAGGAACTCTGGAGGAACTCTTTGTAAAAAGGAACTCTTTTATGAAGCTGAAATTTGCAACGTTTTTTTGCAACGAAAATTCAAATAGTTTATAAGTACTAGTTTCATAACATACCTTTTTAACGCACAAGTACACTTTAGAAAACAAGCCGCTTGCGACGAGTTTTATAAAGTACTAGTGCGCTAAAAACGTGTTATGGAATTAGTGCTTTAATATACTATTTGAATTTTCGATGCAAAAAAACGTTGCAAACTTCAGCTTCATACTCTTTTGTACAAATTTCAGATGGACGCGGTCAGAAACAATTATTATTTATTACCCATGTGGATTAAGGTTCTTATGTGCCGTTACAAACACTTTATTAAAACATCCTACCTTTGGGCGCCAATTTCTTTTTTGAAGGGCGCCAAGTTTGATAGAAACCGTCAGGGACAAAGCCTTATTACCCATGTGGATTAAGGTTCTTATGTGCCGTTACAAACACTTTATTAAAACATCCTACCTTTGGGCGCCAATTTCTTTTTTGAAGGGCGCCAAGTTTGATAGAAATCGTCAGGGACAAAGCCTTTTTTTTTCCTGAAGGTAATTTTGGGGTGCCAATTTTTGTTTTGTAGGGGCGCCAAGTTTGGCAGAAACCGTCAGGGACAAAGCTTTTTTTATGATTTTTTTTGGGCGCCAACTTCTTCTCTGTAGGGGCGCCAAGTCGAAACCGTCAGGGACAAAGCTTTTTTTTGAGGTCCCTTATTGGCAGTAGTGCTTGCACAGCGGTAATTTCTACGGCTTATTTGCCAAAAATTACCCCTTCCAGAGAGGAACTCCTAAGGAACACAGGAACTCTGGAGGAACTCTTTGCAAAAAGGAACTCTTTGCAAAAAGGAACTCCTTTGTACAAATTTCAGACGCGGTCAGCCCCTCGGTAAAAATTTTTTTTATTCACTTTAATGAAAAAGATAAAAGAGTAATATAAAATAAAATTAAATTAAAAAAACTTTTAAATTTGGTGTTGAATACAACGAAAAAAGTTTTTGGGCGGTTTTAAGTGTTCATTCAAAACCATTTTTTAATGTAATGCTTACATTAACAAATTTTAATATATTTTTTTGTATATTTATATTTTTAATGTATGAGCTATTTGAATTTGCAACGTTTTGCAAATACATACCTACTCATCAACATTTTTCTTAAGTAATTTGCTTAATTGGTGAGAATAAGAATACATTAACAATGATTTTAACTACAATTAGGTAGTTGTATATTTTGTTACGAGAAACGGCACTGACACAATTTAATCTGGTGTTTCTCATACATGTTTATTTTTGATAAAAACTATAATTAATTTTAAATTTCTTTGTATTTAATTAAAAATATCAAAATAATTATTATTTTTAAAAAACAACATTTTTAGTGGGAAATTTCTATAAAGAATGAGAATACAAAATTGTTAAGTACCTTATTTAAATAATAATGTGCATATATATTCTATACAACTATATTATTATTTGGATAAAAAGTTTAGAGCAGTTGAAATAATTTGAATCTCTACTATTTTTTTAGTAAAAGTGAGATTATTTATTTAAGAAAGCTATACCTAGGGGGTGAAAGATTTGGTTTACTTAAATGCCGCTAAATCTTAAAACGATGTTTTGTATTAATTAAACTGTATAGTTAATTAATACCATCTTACACTGTAAAAAATGACGGTAAAATTAAAATAAGATTAAATTTTAAAATTTATATGATTTAAACAGACCGTTTTATAAGAAATTTAACTGTTTAAATTTACCCTTTAAATGTACCATGACAATGTAATTTAAAAGTTTTATCCTAAAATCGAATTTCAAAATTATTTACAATATTGTTTTGTAATAAATTAATTTACTAATGAATCTGTCTCGGAACCTGTCATTAAAAAATAATTATATTATTACGTATTATGATTGCGAAGGGATATAAAGAGGAAGATAATCTGTGAAAATTAAGGTGGAACGCAGAATAAGGATTTGAAAATTTAATGTGAAAATTATAAAACGTCAAAATTTGAATATTTTTTTTTTCAAAATTAATGGAGAGCCCCTAGCACAAGCCAAAAGCTTACTTGGGGCCCTCCATACTTATGTAGTATTTTTGCAAGTAATAAACTATAAATATATAACCTAATTACTGTACGACATTTGGCGAAATTTTAATTCCAAAGTTAATTTTAATTTTACAATTTATTTTTGGTACTAATAGTTGGCGATTAAATTGCAGGTTACCGTACCGAAAAAAAAAAAATTACAGTGTACTTCATTTTGTTAAAAAAACGCACGTGTCAATCCACGAGTTTTAGAAATCCCATAATTTAATTAAATAGGAAACACATTCAATTCATAGAAATACGATTAATAATACACGTACACTAATTACGAAATGTTATGTTATTACGTGAATGATTCAGCCGTTAATTTAAAACCAGATGATTCATTTATATTTCATCTTAAAAACTAAAATATTTTTTATGTGTTATCTACAATTTTCAGATCAGGTTTTCAAAGGTAATATCCAACGAACTAACAACTCTTCTCTCTAGAATACGCATACCGTTAATATAAAGTATTGCCAACACTCGGTTTGTTTGTAAACAAATAGTAGGTATATTCAGGCCTGAACAATAACAATTACCAGTAACTGTTATTGTTGTATCTGTTAGAACAAAGCTGTGCGAGTAAGACAGACATATGTATATGTTGGCTACGTTTTTGTCAGTTTTTACAAATGAAATGCCTATTCTAGAGAGAAAAGTTATTAGTTCGTTGGTAATATCACAAGAATGGGATAATTTTTTCAATGAAAGATATTGCTTTTAATTCCAAATTTGTTTTTCTTGATTAAAACTTGCAATAAATTACATGGAGAAAGCAAAACTATTCCAAAAATATATCCGATTCACGTGAAAAGTAAGAATATTTATAAATACAACAGCAATAAATTACTTTACACAAATTCCCAGGGCGTAAGCCCCTAATTGGTGAGCAAAACTACTGTAGATATGTATTTGTGAGAACTTTTTGGTCAATAAATACTTCATACTTATTTATGTCGTCGTTTTCATTTATTCAAATATAAGGGAAATAATTGGATCTACTTAAAAGCCTTTTAGTAATAGGGTACAATGTTCTTTGGCGCAATTTAATACCATTTTCCAGCGTTTAGTAATAATGTTATCATTTTCCAGATTTTAGTAATAGGGTACAATGTTACTATTTTCCAGATTTAACCATTTTCCAGATTTTAATAATAGGGTACAATGTTTTTTGGCGCAATTTGTAACTATTTTCACGAAAAGTTTGTTAATATCAACCTGAAATGTTTCAAATTCAAAACATTAAAAACTATTAAAACGATATTGTTCCAGCTTTTAGTAATATGGTACAATGTTCTTTGTCAACATTTTCCAGCTTTTAGTAATAGGGTACAATGTTACCACTTTCCAGCTTTAAGTAATAGGGTACAATGTTTTTCGGCGCAATTTGTTACCATTTTCACAAGAAGTTTCTTAGTATCAACCTTGATTGTTTCGAATTCAAAGCTTTAAAAAGTTATAAGATTATTTTAAAATTCCTTTGAGAAAAGTAAACCAATATTTTCTTGTGGGTTAAAAAGGACCACGTTGTTTATAACGTCTTTAATTTTTAAGATAAATGGATTTTAACATAATAAGGTAACTCATTAATTAATGATTAGAAAATTAAGTTTTGATGATTGGATTTAATTATATGACTAATAGTTTATGGCGAAGAAAACCTGATTTTGCAAAATGCATTCGACAACATTAAAAAAAAACACGATTTTAGTAGTTATAAGTATTTAAATCTTTTTAGTATTTAAATAATGTTAGTAAGAATATCTAAAGATGATCTTAGGTCAACTTACCACAGCAGTTAACGTTCCCCTAACTGTAATTCCAACTTGTGGTTCCACCTTGATGGTTACTCCCGGTTCTATGATCAATTCTGCATTCCTTTCCACAATTATATCGTTTCTCAACCAATAAGGACTTCTATCCTTACTAAAAATAATCCTTTCGTCCACTATCGTACCCCCAGGATGCTCTGTTCTCGGAGAAACTCCATCTCTGTTGTTATTATAAGGATATTGTTGGTTACTGTAGTAATCATTGGGTTCCTGAAGGATAACTAGATCAAAATACACTACGAAACACGCAAAAAACAAAAACGTCCGCGAATAATTACACATTGTCTCATCAGTTTTTCAAAAAACGGAACATTTGTTTCACCAAATTACCGAAAAACACTTTTGGATCATCGTAGGAACTTCACTTTTGTTCGATATTTCAAAATAACATCAAAACCCGTTTTCTTTATTAGAACAATCGATAAAACTATTCTACACTGGACAACCAAACAAAAATTTAAAAATATCCGCGTGTTTGCGCCACTATTTAGTTCAAAGCCACCCTTGTTTGGTTTTATTTCTTAACCGAACCTAGTCTACAGAGTAGGCGCGGTTACTATGTTGATGGTTGTTTTTTACGTAAAAAAATGCGCGGTCACGTGACTATAGTCTATAGGTATACCCCACTCACCTGTACAGGTAAAACAGGTGCGCACCTTTGGAAAATGGACGAAAGAGAGCGCCAGATACTGAGAAATGTTAAATTTGGAAGGTAGCTAGAATTTAAATGAATTTAAACTTGTGTACAATGCACTCATTTGCTAAACTACTAGACGGACAAACCGAAAGTGTAGGTAGACGTCAATTACTAAAGCAGTTATTAAATTAGGGACATTTAATTGCAATTTAGGTGGGGCTTGGAGATAATTATTGTTTTATCTCGTATCTTATCTATATGACATAAAAATACTGAAAAAAAAAAATTATACCTACAAAATGTTTACAAAATTAAGAAAAAAATATTCCCGCCAACAAAATAATACTCACCTTATAAACATGTTGATTTTCAAAAAAAAAAAAAAAATCAAAAACTTTTTTCTTCGAAAGAAGGAACTTGAAATTTTGTTTTTTAAATTTAGTTTTCCAAAAAAGGCGCTTTTTCGAAAAACAGAAAAATTATGCAACATTTTTATCAAACGCAAACCCAGTCTATAACTTTGGATAAGGAATTCCTTAGTTAACTTATGATCCAAATTTAAAGTCTTTAGCCCAAAGCGTTATACCCTCTTCTCTTGAAAAGTTCGTACCTAAATTTGGATTTGTATTCAAAGTTGAAAAACTGTCTAGGTAAATTGTTTGTGCAAGTTGGGGAATTCCGACAGGGGTAAGGCTTTTGAGGTAAAACTTCACATGAAAATTTAGTAATATTGATAAATTGGTGAAAAATGTTTAACAGTTCGTTTTTAAATAAGATCTTTTTTTTGAAAAACAAAAAAAAAATAAAAAAAAGTTTTTTTATAATAACAATTTTTTTAATAATTTTCTAAAAAAAGATCTTTTTTTGAAAAACGCAAAAAAAATAAAAAAAAAAAAAATAACAAAAAATACATTTTTTTAAAAAAGAGCTTTCTTGACAAACAATTTTTTTTTTGTAGAATTGATCCTTATATTAAAAGTAATATTTCCTGAAAAAAAAAAAACGTTAATCGGAATTTTCGATTTTTTTTAACCCCCCATAACTTTTTTGTTTTTCGGGGGATTACTTTCAAAAACAATAAGGATCTTTCTCTCATAGAAGTTGATTTTTCAATATTATCAGATTATTCGTTCTTGAGTTATCGTGTCTACAAAAATCGCTCTCATAGAAGTTGATTTTTCAATATTATCAGATTATTCGTTCTTGAGTTATCGTGTCTACAAAAATCGTGACATCAGTCATACAGACGGACATTCTAAAAAAAAATATTGCTTATTTTTTCATGAAACAAATTTATATCCAATAATTTTTTGTGTGAATAATATAATAATATAATAAGGCATCATCCTTGCAAAAAGTCTGCTAAAAATGCCGACTGTGTAGAAATATTTTTCGAAAAAAAAAATCTATTTTTTTTTAGTTTTTTTTTTTCGTGTTTCAAGTGACTCACTTTGCAATACCAGCATCCACATGAAGTCCAGTAAAATATAACTTAAAGTGCCTAATAAAATATATATTTACTTTAAAATTTTCTTTTTAAAGTTCAAACTTTTGCGAGCCTCTGGTAAAATCCTAGCTTAGAACTTTAAATAATTAACCGCGGCAAATGATCATCGTTTGATGATCTTAAAATGGTCGGTAAATGGGTGGCAATATGATAGGCAAAAGAACGGCAAATGATCATCGTTTGACCGTATGTCGGCATGCCGACGGTCGACCGCTGGCGGCTGCCGAACCATTGTTTATTGGGCCTCATCCGACCTTGTTAATAACGTATTTTAAGTAAGGCTTACGATTTATCATGTATCTTATCTGTATGATAGCTTTATCCAAAACCATAAATTAAATATTGATGGTGCTGAGATACTTGATTGCATTTTAAATGAATGGCTTTTGAATTATAATAGGTTTGTTTTGGTTCTCAAAAATCTCAGTTCTAAACTAATTCGGAACCGGCGCAGTTGCAACTGGGCAATGCTCAGTCGCAACTGCGCCCGTTCCAAACCAGTTCAGAACTGCAATTTTCAAGAACCAAAACAAACCTAATTATTCGTAGTTCACCACTCTGCACTTCTGTGTATTAGGCAAACCAACAAAACATTTAATCTCAAGGCCATTCCATTTGACATTCAATGATCTTGTAGGTTATGTTAATTTATTAATTTAAAGTACACCCAAAGATTATAATAGGCTGTGATCAAATGTGTTCCCTTCCTATAGTCCTTTTTGAGGGCTATTCCGCTATGGAAGACGACAAATATTACGCTAATTCGTCATGTACCCTACTAAAAGGCTCACCAAACGTCATTATTGACACAATGACAGCTTGGGATGGTGAAAGAATAAAGGAGGCCCTGCATACCCATGGGTTAAACCCTGACGATATTAACTACGTAGTTTGTACCCATGGACATCTAGATCATGTTGGTTGCAACTACTTGTTCCAAAATGCTACACATATTGTAGGTGAGTTTAAAAAAAAATAGATAAGTTATCTATTTAGCAAATAATAAATTGTAGATTATCTCCAGAACCTCTAGTATAAAACCTCATTTGGTTTTCACCTTGCGTCACCTAAACTCTTCTATAAAAAAAAACCTTGCCAAGAACTTAGGGTAACCACCTATGCTTCAAATTTTAAGTCTCTGGCTCAAATCGATACTAAACTTGAAAGGACAAGTAACAAATATATGGATTATTCTTATAAGAATAATCCATAAGTTATAAGATAGTAATTTCACAAGCCATAATTTTACCATTCCTGTGCAGACTTATAATATGCACAAGGCCTCTCCAAGATATAGAAATACTGATATTTTGAGTTTAAAAAATGATGTCATCAATTTTTCAGAACAAGTGCACGCCAGTTTTTTAAATTACATGTTAATAGTAATTAATTGATAAAAATTTAACATTATTGCAGGTTACGATGTGTCCCACAAAGATGAACAATTTGAGCATGATTTTAAAGCAGGCCATGAATATATTATAAATGATGATATAAAAGTTATAGCTACTCCAGGGCACACTATGCAAGATGTTTCAGTTATAATAAGGACTAATGAAGGTACCCAGTAAACACTAATGCATGGGCCATTGCTGGCGATTCACATGGTTGCCGGTCCGGGCCATCATTGGTATACATCAATGGCCCGGCGTTAATATGACCGGTCGGCAAACAGTTTGCCGTCGGTCACTTAGCCGTCACTCGCCAGCAATGGCCCAATATTAATAAAAAATGCTGGCCCAGTGCCTTTTTATAATTGAACCATGCTGGTAATATACCGAATGGCATTAATGGCCCAGCAACATAATACTAATAGAAATATTGTGACAGGGTGTAAAAAATACAAAAAAAATATACATAAAAAATATATTTCAAAAATAAAAAATAAACAGAAAAACATTATTTTCTTAAACTTCTTCTTTAACTGCCGCATTCTTCTTCTCTACATTTGAGGTTTCCTGACCTGGAATGCTAAGGGCAGATGAAGATTTCACGATAGCTTTAAGTTTTGCTATTTTTAATGTTTCCTCCATCGCAAATTTAGCAATCTCCTCTTTTGTCTTTTATTTTTGTTTGAAAATCCAGATAAGCTGCTAACAGAAATGATACCTATTAAGTGTAAATTTTAGTTAAGTCAAACAATGCAGATTATATTTGCAGAAATCTTATTTCATGTTAAATATTTTTAAAAAGAAATATCCAATATTAGTATAGCCCTGTAATTCCTGTCGCGAGATACAAAAATTAGCTAATTGTAACAGTGTGTGTGAAATTTTTAGTACAAAAACCAACAGGCGATCTATCCAATAAAGCAGTTAGATATCGTAATAAATTTATACATACAGTTTTCCTTCCATTCTATTAAGAAAAATCCAATATAAGAACAACGCCGAGCAAAAAGCAAAACAACTTCCAAACACCAAACTTCTCTTAAGAGAATTCTCTTCTTCTCTTCATTAATTATGACCTTTTGGTCAATTATGGTCTTGAACTTCGTCCTTTTTGACCAGATACAAGTGTTATAATTGTTTCAAATAAATAAAATTTCTTCTATCATAACCTCAAAAACCCCTTATCAAGATTCAACCACTAAATTACATCACATATACTAACTTTCCATTGTAAAATCAATATCAAAAGTTATAACGATTGTAGATTTAATAATATTTTCTTAACAAACACATTTTTACATAAATTACTTGATGCAGCTGGCACTGAAACTATTCCGCGTCATGGTAAAACACGGGAAATTTAAATTTGATATAAATCTCTACAAACTATTGAGCTAACTAACATTAATTGAATTAACTTATAGGTTATAATTATAATTAACTTAATTATTATTATAAGTTAGTTAAGCTCTTAAGTGCTATATTTTCTTAAAAATACCTTTATATATTAAAAATATTTTGTAATTTAGCTATAGTTATATAGGTTATAAATATAATTATCTACACACTTTAATCTTTTTAGTTATTTATTTTTGCAAAATTTCATTATTTCTATAGACATATTTCGGGTATAAAAATATACTATAGTAAAAATAAATATTATCGCCAAAGGGATATCAAATAATAAATAAATCTCGAAATAAATACAAGCAGTTACTCGTTAATGGGCCATTATAATTTGCCCCCCTAACAGCCATTGCCGTTTCGCCAGCAGTTAGCCAGTGATGGGCCATTATCATTTGCCCCCTAACAGCCATTGCCGTTTCGCCAACGTCTTAAAAGTATCTTACCGGCAATGGCATGCCGTTGCCATCATATAGCCGTCGATGCCGGCAATGGCCGTGCAGTTTACCGTACCAGGAGTGTTTACTGGGTATTTATACAGAAAATTGTATTCACCTTGATTTTGTTTTAGCCAGTATTGGTCACGTTTATGGTCAAATTTGACAATCTTATTATTTTGTTGACCACCCTTAAGAAACCTGCCCCCAAAATTAAAATTGAATTCATTAAAAAAATAAGTCTTAATTTTTTTTTATTTTTGAAGGGATATATGTAGCTGCAGGTGACCTATTTGAATGTGAAGATGACCTAAATGATGAAGAAATTTGGAAAACAAATAGTATGGATTGCAATGTTCATAAATGGAATAGAAGCAGAATTCTTGGTATTGCGGATTATATAATTCCAGGGCATGGACCAATGTTTAAAGTACCAAAGTAATGTATGTTATTTCTAGTAACATAAAAGTTAATTACTGGTTACAGTATAATAATTTTTCCCCAAGACATTAACGGCGGCTATAATTAACTCACTATAACGAGTTAAAACTCATACATTTATTTATCAGTTTCAAGGGGTTTATTTATTGGACAATCCTTGTACACCTATCCAACAATCCTTGACAATTCCTTTTCCACAATCATCCACAATCCTCTAGAATCCTCCACAATCATCTACAATCTTCCACAATCATCTGAAATCTTTTCACTATCTTTAAAAATCTTCATTAAAATTTTATACAATCTTTCACAGTCTTTTTGACCATCTTTGACAATCTTTCACAATCCTTTGATCCGCACAATCCTTGTACACTTTTTTCAATATATAAACCCCTCGATCAGTTTAGTATACACTTCAGTAGAATTTGTAGCATCTTATGGCAGCCAGTCACTACTAATCCAGATGAGAAAAAGTTATACAGCCCTGCTGAAAATGACGGGTCTGGGCGGGTATAAATGGTGCATAAACCGGACTTGAGCGGATGAAATTCACCCGCTCAAGTCCGGTCTGTGCAACATTTATACCCGCGCAGACCAGTCATTTTCAATAGGGAGGTGATACGAATTATACTTAAAGTTTTTACTAAATCGGTGGATTATCAACATATGAATCATTTTTTTTGGTGCTTATTAGTATAATAATTATAAACATTTATCGTGTTTTTGTAAAGATCTGTTGGATATTCATTTTGTATTAATTTCTAGTAAGGGCTTTACGCACAATTTGCCTTATACATACAGTATAGTATTCAATATTTAATATATTTAGTTGTAAACAAGATATTTTTTGAGAAACTATTGTTATATTATTCTATAAGCTATTTAGATATATTATTGGTCCTATTGTACCATGAATTTGTGATTTTAAATATACAGATATTAATTATGTGCTATAACTATATGATTATTTTTTTGCATACCAAGTCAACCATAACTTTACTAGTATCACACAGTATATTTATCATCTTTCGTTTCATTAGTTAAATCTGTAATGAGTTAATTCAGTTACAGTTATACACAATCCAGCCTTCCTTAAGGAAATGGATCATGTCATATGAAACATGATGTGTTTTGATGTCATGTTAAGTTTGTGCCATTTTCTTAGGGTTAAAAAAACTATAAAAGCTGCTTTAAAGCATGTAATTCTTGTGAAATGCAAGAGCCATTCAATCAGGGTGGCCACATGTCAGGGAAATCACTGAAATGTCAGGGAATGTTATAGAAAAAAATGAAAAATCAGAGAATCTTATTGTAAAACCTTTAATGTTAATTTTTTGTTTTATCCCTTTTTTTTTCAAATATTTTTTAACTTAAAACCAAAAGAAGAGAAATATATGAAAATTTGCCAGGGAAGATTTTTCTAAATCAGGAGGTCAATACAAAAACAACCAATTGCTTAAATTTTAAGAATGTCATTGGCCAAATTCGTTTTGCCTCTTGCATTGCACAAAAATTACATAGTGTAATGTAGCCTTTAAGTAAACAAAAGCAATCTTTCTACCATTGAAATCAAATGGACAGGAAACAGTGTATGGTACTATTTCCTCTTTTTTGGAAATCACCAGCACTGTATGTAACATAAAGAATATATAGTGATAATTCTCAAGAAAAACGAAATAGTAGTTGTCCAGTTGATTTTAATGATGGCTAGATAACGTATATACAATTAGCGTCAAAATTAACGCACCACTAAAATTTAAGGTCATATTTAAAGTCGATTTTTTTTTATGTAGCTACATGTAGGTTTATTCTTCAGTAATATTCACTATAACTAATGCTTTTATTCAAATTTAAGCGGGTGTTTACTTAAATTTAACTAAAGCCCTATCTTTTCTGAATTGTTTTTTGATTTACGTAATTATCTCTGAGAACCAAAATAAAAAAAAAAAATCATCAAAATTAGAAAGCGGTTCACGAGAAAATGTGTAGACATTTTAGTGTTGTGTTAATTTAACGCGAATTGTATATCCCCGGGTTTTAACTGTCAAACGTGCAGTATATATTTTTGTAGACGGTCAATTCTTAATTTATTAAGTAAACTGTTCTTTGGTGCAAACTCTTTACCAAATTAAATGCCCAAAATGTTGAAAATTGCATTTTCCATTATAAGATTTTAAGTCTTAGATACATTAAAACACAAACTAAGCAATCTTAAATAAAAATATATTCAATTTTAATACTATCAGTAATATAGGTACTTCTTAAACTAAAAGTTAAAAATATACTAAATAAAACGAGGAATAAAATTACACTGTAAAGCTTTAACCAAAAAAGTTACGTAAAATTCTTGATAAGAACATAAAACATAAAAATTCAAGTTCATAAAAAAGAACACAAACATTAAAATAAATATACATATACATAATAAGGAGGATAAAATTAAATCATCGAGAGCAGCAAAGAAAATTTGAGCAAAAGTTGCACAAAATATATCAAAATATTTTTTTATGAGCCACACATTTCACAGCCTTCAGGGTTATTCAAAGAACAAACTAAGGAAGCCTCGTTTCTTTCTTCCTCTTCCTTTTTAGCTTTAATAAGTTCATCTTCCTCTGTTGGAGATTCACTACGCATATCACCATTCTCACCATTTTCAACTTTTATTACCTTGGTTTTAGCTGGTGATCCACCTTTTTTCGTTGTTCCATTGGTCTCAGTTTTAACCATTAACTTGCTCTTATCTACTGTAAATTGAATTGGTTTGGCTGCGGGTTTGGTTCTTAAATAGTACATTCCAGTTTTGAGCCCTTTACGCCAACCGTAGAAATGCATGGAGGACAAAACACCATATGAAGGTTTTTCTACATGTATATTTAAAGACTGGCTTTGGTCAATAAAGGCCCCTCTGTCAGCAGCCATGTTAAGTATTACTTTCTGGGATATCTCCCACACCGTTTTGTAGATAGCTTTGATATTATCTGGAATACTCGGGATATTTTGGATTGAACCACAGTTAGCTATGAGCTGATTTTTCATAGTATCATCCCAAAGTCCCAAATCAGTTAAATCTTTTAATAAATGTTGGTTTACAATTTGAAATTCGCCTGATAATACGCGTCTTGTATAAATATTCGAAGTGTACGGTTCAATTGATTCATTATTGCCTAAAATTTGGGCTGTACTAGCTGTAGGCATAGGAGCCATTAATAAAGAATTTCTTACACCATGCTGCGCTATTTTTTCTTTCAAAACTTTCCAATCCCACAAATTTGTTGGTGTAACATCCCACATGTCATACTGTAAAATTCCCTTGCTAACTGGACTACCTTCATATGTTGAATATGTACCTTTTTCTTGGGCAATTTCACAACTGGCTTCTAAGGCTGCATAGTAAATTGTTTCAAAAATTTGTTTATTAAGTAAAGCTGCTTCTTCACTATCAAAAGGCATACGCATAAGAATAAAAGCATCAGCTAAACCTTGTATACCAATACCAATAGGTCTATGTCTCATATTTGAGTTCTTAGCTTCAGGCACAGGGTAATAATTAACATCAATAATTAAGTCTAAATTACGAGTCACTACCTTCGTGATAACTTTTAATTTTTCAAAATCATAAGATTTATGATCTAAGCTTACAAACATATTAACTGCAATAGAAGCTAAGTTACAGACAGCTATCTCATCTGGTGAAGTATATTCTATAATTTCTGTGCACAAATTACTGCTTTTTATTGTACCCAGATTTTGTTGATTAGATTTTTTGTTGCAAGCATCTTTGTAAAGCATGTAGGGTGTACCAGTTTCAACCTGTGACGCAATTATGGCTCTCCAAAGTTTTTGCGCTGGCACTTGCTCGACAAATCTCTTTTCGTTTTCATATTTGGTGTATAGTTTCTCAAATTCTTCACTATGACAATCTGAAAGACCGGGAGATTGATGGGGACACATTAAGGACCAAACACCGTTCGCTTCTACACGTTTCATGAACAAATCTGGAATCCAAAGTGCATAAAATAGCTCTCTTGCACGATATTCTTCCTTACCAGTGTTCTTTTTTAGGTCTAAGAACTGAAAAACATCGGCGTGCCACGGTTCGAGATAAATAGCAAATGCCCCAGGTCTTTTGTTACCACCCTGGTCGACATATCTAGCTGTATTGTTGAAAACACGTAACATAGGGACTAAACCATTGGAAATACCGTTGGTACCTGCGATGTAAGTACCTTTTGCGCGGATATTATGAACATTTACGCCAATACCTCCTGCAGATTTTGATATATAAGCACATTGTGACAGACAGTTGAAGATGCCTTCGATAGAATCTTGAGGCATCATAAGTAAAAAGCAAGAGGATAATTGAGGTCTAGGAGTAGCAGCAGAAAAAAGGGTGGGGCTAGCGTGCGTAAAATACCTCTCAGACAGATAATTATAAGTTTCGATAACAGAATCGATATCCTCATGATGTATTCCCACTGCAACTCTCATGAGCATATGCTGAGGTCGCTCAACAATTTTACCGTTAATTTTTAGTAAATAAGAACGCTCTAACGTTTTGAAACCGAAATAGTTGTAAGCGAAGTCTCGGTCATAAATGATGTTAGAGTTGAGACGGTCTGCGTTATTCATGATGATTGAGTGACATTTTTCGGAGATCATGGGTGTTTTCTTGCCGGTAACTTGATTGACCATGTTGTAGAGATCATCTATTACCTCTGGAACAAAAGAAAATATATATTTTAAGGGGTTGTTCTGATTTTTGGTTTCAAAAAATTATTTTTTTTGCTGTTTTATACTTCTTAATATGTGTAGAATACGCTCCAATAATATTTTGACGAAAAAGTCCAAAATGATCAAAATTTGCCCTACGTAATACTTGACCGTTCCCTTGTTTATATTTTATCCCCCCTTTTTTACCAGTTTTTGGCCGGAAAATGGCATTGTATTGTTTTTTTTTTCACTCAAATACGCGTGGATTTTTTTTTTTGAGTTTTGATTAATGTCGACATTAGCGAACTGAAAGACGTAATGTTTAACAAGGCATTTTTGGTTTTTGTGTTTTAGATCAATGGGGGCGGAGCTATCGCTGGAACCGTTTAACATGTTATTTTTGAGGTGTCAACTTCAGCGCGTGCTGCACATTTATTTATGACCGCGGAAAAATAAAAAATATTTTTATGTGAACTTTAAGAGTTGCCTAATACTTTCTAAAAAAATTTGTACATAAAAATTATACAGGTTTTCTGGAAAAAAAAATACAAAAATCATTAAGTTTTGCTTTAAAAATCAGAACAACCCCTTAATTGATTAGTACAAAGTAATGGGACTTAATTAAGGGGACTTTTTGTTTCATAATTGGATAAAAATAAGCTTTTTATCTTTTTTTTTTTGTGAAAAGAAACTTGTATTTATTGAACTGATTTCTTTTGGGCATATTTATAAAACATTAAGAATATAAAAAAAATGTTTTTTTGCATTTTTAGTACATCTTGACCACTTCAGAGGGCGTCTTCCAAAAGACACTTTTTAAATGGATCTACAGTTTTTGGGCTTCCTGTAACACAGAGTAAAAATTCCAACGGGATTCTATTCATAAGACTAAATACTAGTAACTAAACCTAAAAAATATTCTAGTTTTAGTATTTTTATCATTTTATAAACATTTTTCTGAAAAATGAAAAAAAAGCCATTAAATTTTTCAGAAAAATGTTTATAAAATGATAAAAATCAAAATAGAATATTTTTAAGTTTAGTTACCAGTATTTAGTTTTATGAATAGTTGGAATTTTTACTCCATGCGTTACAGGAAGCCCAAAAGTGTCTTTTGTAAGACGCCCTCTGAAGTGGTGAAGATGTAATAAAAATGCAAAAAAAAATTATATTCTTAATATGTCTTAAAAATATGTACAAAAGAAATCAGTTCAATAAATACAATATTCTTTACACAAAAAAAATAAATAAAAAGCTTATTTTTTCCAATTATGAAACAAAAATTCCCCTTAGGCTGGGTTTATCAAAGTGCAGCTAAATTTAGCTGACACGTAATAACCATAGCAACTCCAACCAAAATCCAGAATTTGCTTTTAACTGAGACTTTATCTTTTAGATAAGGTTTTAACTGTATACTGATAAACTGGGCCTTAAAGCAGCAGTTGTATCTAAGAAATAAAAGCCAGTAGAAAACTTTCGTTTAGGCACAAATATCGCTTTTTGGGTGTATATTGACTGAAATAATTTTATCCCGATATCTTTAATAACGCCAAAAAACGATTGATCGTTTTTAGCTGGGACACCCTGTATTAAAATTATTGTCCAGAAACAACTTTTTACTGATAATTACATTTTTTGTGTAATTTTATTTTACCTTTTATGTGGG